>CAUYRT010084067.1:0-10582 GCA_963574885.1 Lepilemur ruficaudatus | reverse complement strand
TGATTAGACTTATGAAGAGTCCCTCCGCCCAGGAGGCAATTTCTCACTGAGCTCTTTTTTTTTTCTTTTTTTTTTTATTGCAGCGTATTATGGGGGTACAAATGTTAAGGTTACGTACATTGCCCTTGCCCCCCTCCCCCCGCCAGTCAGAGCCGCAAGCCTGACCATCCCCCAGACCGTGCACATCGCACTCATTATGTATGTATATACCCATCTCCTCCTCCCCCTCCCGTCTGCCCGACACTCAATAAATGTTGTTCCTGTGTGTCCACTTAGGTGTTGATCAGCTAATACCAATTGGCTGGTGAGTACATGTGATGCCTGTCCATCCATTCTTGGGATACTTCACTTAGTAGAACGGGTTTCAGCTCCATCCCGGAAAATACAAGAGGTGCTAGATCACCATTGCTCCTTAAGGGGACAAGGGGAAAAGATGCTGAAGCTTTCCTCTGCACACTCACCGATTATGACCTTTTAATGTCAGGTGTAGTGCAACATATTAACAGGAATAAAATTCATCTATTTTGGTACACAGGTAAGTTTTAATAACAATATCCAAGCTATACAATTGTGTAGTAACGCTAACGTCAGGATTTAGAATGTTCTCATTAGCTCCCAAAGTTTCCTTCACTTCTGTAGTCAAAACACATCTTCAATCCCAGTGCCTAGAAACTACTTTCCTGATTTCTGACCCTAGAATTTTGCCTTTTGAAAAATGTATATAACATTCATATAAAATAGAATCTTAATATATGCAGTCATTTTTGTCTGGTTGTTTTCATTTAGCAAAATTCATTAGAGATTATTTAATTTGTTGCATGTGTTGGTAGTTTTTACCTTTTTATTGCGCGGTTGTATTCCTTTGCACAGATGTGAAACTATTCATTCATTAATTGATAGATGTTTGCATTATTTTACCTTTTAGTGATAATGAACAAAGCTTCTAAAAACTTTCATGTACAGGCACCTGTGAAGATATATGATAATATGACTGCTAGGTAATAAGGTGAATGTTTGTTTAACTATACAAGAAACTGTCAGTTTTTGAAAGTGACAGTATTATTTTGCTTTACCACAAGCAATGAATGAAAATTCCAGTTGGTCCACATTCCCATCAGCATTTGATATTGTCAGTTTTACTTTTTAGCAATCCTATAGGTAATGTAGTGATAATTCATTGTGATTTAAATTTGCAGTCTCATAATAATGTGGAACATGTTTTCATGTGCTTATTTGCTTCCATAGCTCTTCGTTGATAAAATGTTTGTCCAAGTCTTTTGTCCACTTATCTATTTATATTTTGTTGTTATTATTGAGTTTTGAGAGTTTTTTTAAACATATTCTACATATAAGCCATTTATTGGATATGTTTGTTAAAAATATTTTCTCCCAGTTGATAACTTTTCTTTTCTCTGACAATGTCTTAATAAGAACAGAGGTTTTCAATTCTGGTGATATACCATTGAATCTATAAATCAATTTGGGGAAAATTGATATGTTAACAACATTGACTTTAGATTTATAAACCTGGTATATCACACAATTTATTTGGGTTTTCTTTGGTTTCTCTCATCAGCATTTTTTAATTTTCTGTATATAAATTCTGTACATATTTATTTTATTTATCCTTAAACATGATTTTGATGGTATGCTAAAGCATTCTGGTTTCTAAGTTTACTTTCTAATAGTTCATTGATAATATACAGATACAGTCAATCTTTGTATATTGAATTTGTATACGGCTGAACTTACTAGTTTTAATAGCTTTTTGGTAGATTCTTTCAGATTTTCTATATAAACAATTATGTTGTCTGCAAATAGAGACAGTTTTACTTCTTCCTTTTTATCTAAATTCCTTTTACATCTTTTATTTCTTTTTTGCACTGTCTGGGACCTCAGTATGAGATTGAATAGGAAAGACAAGAGTGGACATCTTTGACTCGTTCCTGAACTTGTCAGGAAAATTCTTCAGTTTTTCATCATTAAGTATGAAGTTAGCTGTAGATTTTATGTAACACCCTTTCTTAGATTGAGTAAGTTCCTTTCTGATCCTATTTTACTGAGAGTCTTTATCATGAATGGATTTTGAGTTTTGTTGAATAATTTTTCTGCATCTATTGAGATAATCACATGCTTATTCTTTTATATTCCGTTGACAGGATAAATTATACTTACTAATTTTTCAATGCTGAATCCCACTTGAATCCTAGTCATGATGTATTATACTTTTTTATATATTGCAATATCTGATTTGCTAAACTTTTATTAAAGATTTTACATGACATTATCTTTAAGGGATCCTGATTTGTCTGTAGTTTTCTTCCCTTGTGATATCTTGGCCTGGTTTTAGTGTTAGAGTAATGCTGGCCTTATAAAATGAGTTAGGAAGTGTTTTATACTATAAAAAAATACTAGAAAAATTCAGATTGAATTCAACTAATCTGCCAAAGTTTTCTTTTCTCATTTTGTTTGTTTATTTGGTTGGTTATTGTTTTTACTTCCTTTCTGTCACTATCTAAGTTATAAGACAGACGAGAAAACAGAAAGTAAGAACAAGAAGGTCTTTGCAAGATACACCATAATTTGGCATGATAAACATCTCCAAACAACTGATATGTTTATGATAATACCAGAATAAAGACAGAAAAAGAGAACTGAATATTTTACCCTTTAATAATAAAGAAGTAAAGATGCATATACTCTTTAATGAATCTATATTTTTGCTTTAGTAGCATACTGATGGAGAACTTCAAAGCTTTTATCAAGACCACTAGCAACAAAGAATTCACTTTAGTAAAAAGTAGACATGACTTATTGAATAGGATATGGGGAATTAATAAAATAACCTAAACAGTTGTACCCCCGTAACATGCTGAAATAAAAAAATAAAATAAAAATAAAATAGTGTCTCTTTGTTTCTAACATGCCTAGTTCTCAGTTATAACAATTCAGGAAAGTTCCATCTTGGAGCTTGTCTATGACCTAATATCAGGAAATTCTTTAAAATATTATGACAATATTGCTTTCAAATTTAAAGGTAAAATGCAATGTAATCTTTGAAAATTGAAGAATTATTTTTCAAAGAATTCTAAGTTGGCTACATTTAATTAATTTGTTTATTTATCGTCACTTGTCCATTTAGTATGATTAAATAAACATTTGTTGAACAAATACTATGTTCCCATAATGGTGTGAGTTTTGTCCTCAAGGAATTCACTCTCTAGCAGGGGAGACAAAGAAAGAACAAAAAACAAAACAAAACAAAAACCTATTTGTATTAGAGGTAGGCACAGGGTGATATGGAAGCACATAAAAAAGAGACCTAACTCTACTGCAGACAAAATATCAAAAGGAGGTTTGGTAGAATTATTGCCAAAAAAGTGCCTAATTTTTCACCCTTCTTCTATTCACCTGCTTTGCAGTCTAACTTTGCATCTCCTCCTATTAAAAGGGAGAGTCTAATATCCTTATCATTTGAATCCAGCTAGCTGTATAGCTTGTTTTGACAAATTGGGAGTAACAGAAATAAGTTGCAAGAGCAGGCTTCAAAAGGCCTTGCGTGCTTCTACTTTTTCTGTTGGAATTTTGATTCTACCATGTAAATAGGCGAGAGGTAGCTTGCTGAAGAGAGACAAATGTCTACTTACCCCTGTTGCCGTAGCCTGTAACTAGCCAACCTGCAGAAGATGACTGTAGATTTTCAACGGACCCCAGCTGAGAATAGATGAACCATTCAAATGAGCTCAACCTAAATTGGCAGCCCATAGATTGAGTTTTTGTTAACCACTGAATTTTCAGGTAGTATGTTAAACAGCAATAGTTAACTAATAATAGGAGGTTATACCTGAGCTGAGTTTGAAAGAATATCTAGGACTTTATATTTTCTTTTAGAATGTATTATAAATATATGTTAGATTCCCAGGCTAGCTCATGAGACACTTATCTATAGGGTACTTGAGATATGAAACTACCCCTGCTTTTCATATTAATTCTATATAAAAACCCTCTGGATCCCAAACTCAGATGCCAAAATTCATTTTTCCGATGACCTAGGGAAGGCAGCTGAATAAAAGTATTTCATACCCTTGTCCCCTTCTCTTGGGGAATTCAAAATTCCTGAGCATCAAGTGAGCATTATAGGTATGAGAAAGTACATGGCATTCTGAAAAGCAATGAGGAGGGTCTCTAGGCAGCCCAGAAGAATAAGAAGAGTGAGGAGAAATTTCTGCAATTACAGAAGGATTGCGGTATACAGCATTTCTCGGGCCTCAATGGACATTTATAGGTAAAGATAAATTAGAAATTGGTGTCAGGTGCTAATAAGTGATATGAAAATAAATAAAATAAGAATGGTGGCCTGGAGAGTTGTGAAAGGTGGTGCTATGTTATATAAGATGGTTGCGGAAGTTCTGTCTAATAAAATGATGTTTGAGCAGAGATTTATAAAACAGGAGTAGCAAGCTTTGGATATCTGGAGGAAGAGCATTCCAGGCAGAAAGATTAGTAAGTGAAGGCACTGAGACAGTAGCATGTTTGGCTTATTTGAGAGGCATAAAATACAGTTGGGTGCAAGGTAAAGGGAAGGGAAGAAGTGGCAGGAGATAGATCAGAAAGATAGAGGGGCCAGATCATGTAAGGCCTTGTAGGCCTTAGTAAGGACTTGAGAGTTTACCCTGAATGACACTGGAATTCTTTGAAGGCTTTCAAGCAAAGGAGAACATGAACTGGCTTACGTTTTAAATGGATTGATCTGTCTGCTGTGAAAAGATTGACTAGTAGTCAAGGATGGAAACAAGAAGATAAGTTTGGAGGCTATTACAGTAGTCCAGGCTAGATATGATGATGATGTAGGACCAGGAAAAAGTGATGAAAAGTGTTTGGTCTCTGGATTTATTTAAAAAGTAGATCCATCAAGATTCATGGATAATGTAATATGGGGTGCGAGAGATGGAGGAGTCAAAGATGACTCTAAGATTTGGGAATCGATAAACTAGACTAGATGAGTTACTATAATACTTTCTAAGATGGGAATGGCTGTGGGAGGAACAGGTTTCAGGAGAGGGCATGATGTGTTTGGTTTTGAATATGCTAAAATTGAGACGTCAGGTAGATGTCCAGGGCTGTTGGATATCTGAGTATGAAAGCAAGAGACAAGTTGGATGGGATATATAAATTTGGGAGTTAACAGCATGTAGATAGTATTCAAGAAGCAGGAAAAACTCAACATAAATCTTAGAAAGAGCTTAAATAGTCCTTCATTCATTCCTTGGCCCCTAAGGCTCAGGTTATGACTGAAAATGCCTGGAGATCATGAATGAGGTGAGGCTGACTTAAACCAGAATGATAGTCTTTGTTTCTCTTCCATGAGCTCAGTTTCCTGTGTGGATTAGCAAAGTCACTCCATGACTTTGGGCTTTCTTTCAGCCTGCAAAACAGACGCCTCTGGGAGTTGTTGTGAATCTCAGTTTATTAATATTTGCAAAAGTGCTTTCAGGGCCTTCATTGAAAAGCATTATAAAGAAGCAGAAGATTATTATTAAGGATGACATTTGCTCATTGTGATTAAAAATGACAAAATGAAATTTCAAGTGCAGAAGTCAACACTGCAATTTAATGTACAAAGGTGTCTTTGCACATCAACATCCAGCCAAATAAGGTCCATCTGTATTACAGAGATTTTTCTAGTTTCTTTCAAATGAGGATTGGTTTTCAAGTGAGGATTGAATGTAAGCAGACATCATCAAACACCAAAAATATACTGTTTTAGCTAATTGCATCCGTTTGCACAATGTTTTTTTTTTTTTTTTTTTCCAATCCTCCCCCCGACCCTGCCTTAATTTATCACGGGCTACAAATGAAGCCCAGAGAATGGTGCATTGAGACCGCATCCACATGGTTTTATTTACCATTGCACACAGAATTTTATTGGGCTATAAAGTAAATGGATTTCAGCTGAAGCAATTAGAACAGTCCCTTCTAAGGCCACTGTGCAAATTAGCCCGTACTCGTGGGCCTTTCTGTGGAAGAAGCCTACATTATGCAGAGAAGAAATGGGGTGGGAGCTAGAGGAGAATGGTGGGAACTTCCTACTCATATTTCTACTACTTTCTCAGAAAATGCTGTTTGTGACTCCCAAGCTAATCCAGTTGCAGGCTACATTGTAATCAAGGACAGATTCACAGGCCTAGGCTTAGAAATATACTCAGCTGACAATATGAGGCAAACTAAACTTGCTTTTGGATGGAGACTGGGGAGACAAAGAGAAGATTTTGTAGAAAATTCATTTGCTGAATTTTGATTCTTTTTCTCCTGTTCTTTTAGCCTGATAAGGGAAATTCTCCATTGTGTTTTGACCCATGGTTTAGCATAAATGCAAAATGCTAGAAGGTACTGTGGAAGTGTTTTGGAACCCTTCACTACTCCTTTCAGCATCGCCACTGAATACCCAAATAAACTTGAAGACTTTCTTCACTGTACTGCTGTTGTCTCAAAATGGTTATGTAAATAGTAACTTTAGAGTGAAATTCTTCTTCCCTTAGTTTTTGTTGGGGCACTAATTCTATACATATCAAGAGAGGAGCATCACTTGGGGATAGGAACTACCCTTCCCTTCCTACAGATATGTGCACAAGGAAATGACTCTATGAATTTGCTCGATAACTTTTAAACCTCTCAGCCAGATCAAGAATTAGAAACAGAGTTTTCAGAGATCTGAGGAGTTTAGAAAAAGGTTTGTTTGAATACAGCTATTGCTGAGTCTGTAATTCCCACCATCCCTTGGGGAGAGCATGGTTCTGCTACCTTGGAACCATATGGTTGGTGACAGGGGCCTAAAGAAGTCACTCAAAGAGCATGGGCATGTAGTATATCACCCCAGTTGCTAAATTGATACCTCAAAGAACAAAAGGAGATTGTGCATTGGGATATGACTGTATCCTGGAACTCCAGGGGAAGGTGTGGGATTTGGCAGGAAATGCAGGAGAGTATTGCTGTGTTGGAATTGTTCTCACTTCTTGGAGTATGTTTGTGCTAAGGATGTGTAAGTGTTTCTGAGGCCCAAGTAGATCATGTGTGTGGGGGGAAGAGAGCCTACAGATGACTGTATTCACTTTCATCCAATAGAGTAGACATAGAGAGAGGGTTTCTTTCTCAGCAGAAAGAAGATGGAGGTGTGCCACTAGATGCCCAGTAAGAGATGAAAAGTAAAAAAATGAGAACGATCTTATTCAGAAAATCTCTTCAGAGACTTCTACTACTGGGCACCTGTCTTCTGCAGTTTCCTAACCCCAAGCAAAGGACTATTCAAAATAAAGACGCATGGGTCCAGGAAAATATACCAAAGTGCTCAGAAACTTCATGTTCCTGCTGGAGTTTTGCCATCCAGAGGCATTCAGTAGATTCCCTACCGAAATGTAAGGAAATGGTGAGAGAGACGACTAAAGTTGGTTTTTGTCATTTTCCATTCATCTTGCTTATTTGACACTAGTGCTTTATGTGTGAAATGGGGGTGAAGTTGGTGAAATTCAGTTAAATCAAACAAAGATTTATTGAGTACCCTTAAAGTTCAAAATCCTGGGAGATATAAAGATGAGTAAGGGAACTCTCCTTCTCAAGTATGTAATTTCTAACCTGATTTAAGTATGGGAGAAGGCTGAGAAACAAGACAATCCCTCCCCCAGATGTTTCTTTTACAATTCTGTGTTTTCCTCTACCTTCTCTGTCCTTCTATAGAATGGAGTCCTTGAGTATTTAGTGTCTATCACCCTTGTATGTTAAGTTTTCTTTCTGTGTAGAAGTCTCTTCTTTTGTCAGTCTTGGGACTGTTTCCTCCAGTTTTATACCTTGCCTTCTCTTGTCCTATTCTGTGCTACAGGGGACTGATTCCTAAAGGTTGCATTTTCCAGGCTTCACACTGAGTTTGGCCAATGGCAGGCAAAACTTAGAATATTGTGGGGAGTGGGTGTATTAGGAGAGGGAGAAACGACTAGAGCTTTTTATATTAAACTTGCCTTTCTTATTCAATAGAAACTTATAATCCCTTTGAAAACCAAGACTGGCCTACTCATGTTGCAGGGCTGGCTACACAATTTTGTGGGCCCAGTACAAAAAAAAATGTGGGGGCTCTTCTTTAAAAAGCAGGAAAAATATTTTGTCCTTTCCTCCACAGTCCTGCTTTGACCAATAAAGGTGTTTGTATTTGCTATTTGATATTGTAACCCTTCTGTTACAGGGACATTCAAGAGGTAAGTATGGATTCTAACAGGCACCAAAGGGCCCTACCCTGTGACTTGACATGCACACATACACACATGCAGGATCAAAAGGCTAGATTTGCACGCTTGATGGTTGCTAAACCAATGCCTCTGTAAGTCAAGCCAGGCATCTACCCTCCCCATGATTTCACTGCCTCAACCCACGGTAGAGAGGTGACTTCCCCACCAAACAGTATTGAAACAGCTGCACTAGGTAGGCTGGCCTCCACCAAGTTGCCCTCCAAAGCACAATGGTGCTGACATCTCATGGGGCTGCTGCCATGCCCCACTTTGAGATACTTCTAGGCATATACCCAACACTGACCCTCTCTATCCTTGTGCGCAGGCCCCCATAAGGGGTGGAGAGTGACAGTAGGTAGTGGCATGGGTGAGAAAGGAGCAGCCCAGGAAGCTAAGAGACAGAGAACAGGTGGCCAAGAACCCATCCTGTGGAGGTGGCTGGAGGTGGGATTGTGTGTAAGCTGTCCATAATGCATGCTTCATTGTCCTGTCAAACTTCACTTATAAAACACAAATTCAAAGATAAAATTATGAAGAATTTCAAGAAAGTTACTACAGAGCATTAAATCCCAAATGTGAACCCCTATGTGATTGCAACTTGTCACATGCCCATGAAGTGGTTCCTACATATATTTATTCTCCACTATACCTCACCTATTGGTTTACAAATATTGGATTATCAATAGATGACTCTTGGACAAACAAATAAACACAAGATTAAATGAGCAAATAATTGAATACATGAATGAGACAATTAACCAATTAATAGGGCTTACCAATAGTCTGTTGCTTTACTTGAATATCAGAAATGATCCACCAATAATCAGCTGTTGGTTACTCAGTATCTTACATATTCCAGATATTTTTAATGGCTAAAATAACTTCCAGACTCCATATACCTACTATTTCTTCTACCCCTGCTGAGGAGAAAACCTGATAGGGATTGAAGAAAAATGAACCCTCGTCACACAAGTAGATTATAATTTTAGAAAGTAAATTTATTCATTTATGGGAGTCAAGAGATTATAAATGGTAGCAATGTTACGCAAATATTCTCTTTCATGTGATGTCTCATCATTTTTAATGTACTCTTGAATTTTAACATTCTTCTCTGGTGTGAGACTTTGATATACCTTCTGATTTGGAGCTGCCTCCGTTGTTTGGAAGTATTATGAGAATAGGAAATACCCACTAAGAAGGAAGAAATGAAACCAGTAGCTCATGGTAGATTTGGACATGAAGGTGTGTTATAGTCTGCTTTGTGCTACTGCAATACAATACCACAGACTGAGTGATTTATAATGAACAGAACAGTTCTGGATGCTGGGAAGTGTAATGAGGGGCCAGCATCTAGCAAGGCCTTCTTCATGTGTTATAACATGGTGGAAGGCATCACATGGAAAAAGGGCAAAAAGAGAGAAGGAGGTAGCAAACCCACTACTGAAATAACAGTGTAAGTTCTTTCATGAGGGTGGGGAGCCCTTGTGACCTAAACACCCTTTAAATGTCCCACCGCTTACTATTGTTGCAATGACAACTAAATTTGACATGAGTTTTGGAGAGGTCAAACATTTAAACTATAGCAAAGTCAAAATTATTTGCAATCTTTTTCAGGGTCTCCAACATTCCACAGTGCAGGTAAAGGGGAGAGGAAGAATGGAGTGGATAGCAGAGGGGTTTTTTTGATGTTGGACACAGAAAGCACAATTTTCTTATATTAAACAGAGTCCTGGGGATTGTTCTCTGGCTTTATATTTTAGTTACAGAAAATTTGAGAACCTGTGGGGGAAGCAAAAGGGACTAATACCTATTGCTATTTTGCTATATGCCAGACACTAACTTTGGTGATTTTCATATATTATCTTACTGAATTGTGTCAACTAAAGGTTGACGAGGTTCATAAATTTGGAAAGGAGAGCTTTATTTCTCATAAAATGTTGCAGCCTGTAGACTGGCCATCTTGTCAGGCTTCTGGCGAGAAGGTGAGAGCAAGCACTTTGAGGGAGGGACAATGGGAATAGGAATTCATGTGAGTGGGGTGGCTGAATATATTAACACATACTTAATAAGCTATAGGAGGAGTTGAGAATGTTTATGAAAGGAGAAACATGCACATGTGCAATTGAGCTTCCTGCTACTTCATGGGACCCATGTTCAAAAAAGGGTAGTGTTAGTATGATCCAAGAGTGGAGCTTTTGGTTCTCTGACATTAAAAATGAAGCAAGGACATGAAAACCCTCACTGTGCATCCTCTGTAGACTTGTCAGAACCATTGCATGGTCAGTAGTCTCTTACCAGGAAGAGACTGG
>CAUYRT010084064.1:0-29201 GCA_963574885.1 Lepilemur ruficaudatus | reverse complement strand
GCCTCAGCCTCCCGAGTAGCTGGGACTACAGGCATGCGCCACCATGCCCGGCTAATTTTTTTTCTATATATATTTAGTTGGCTAATTAATTTGTTTCTATTATTAGTAGAGACGGGGTCTCGCTCTTGCTCAGGCTGGTTTCGAACTCCTGACCTTGAGCAATCCGCCCGCCTCGGCCTCCCAGAGTGCTAGGATTACAGGCGTGAGCCCCCACCCGGCCCCCAGAAAAGTTTTTAAGATAAAGAATTATGATTTAATGTTTCTAAATTCTTACTTAATAACAACTTTTCAAGTTGAATAAATATCACTCTTAAAAGAAAAAAGCCTGCAAAACTGAAAAGATTATAGAATGGCCAAAAATTCAGCCTCATGCTTAAGAAAATCTGTACACAAATGAGTCCATTTTTCACCGAGTAGACTGGCAAAACGTTGAAAAAGCCCTCAAGCACACTGTGACAAAATGAGAAGAAACGGGCTCTCTTACACATTCCTGGGGAACATCCTCCAAGGCAACTTTCATAAAATCATACATGTGAAAACCCTTTGGACAGTAAGTCCCATTTCTAAGAATTTATTCACCTATAGGCTCATCAGTGGGTGTGATGAGGGGTGGTCCGCAGCACCGTTTGTAACATAGAAAATAAATGGAATTACCTTCACGCTTCGCAAAAGAGCTACAGCTTGGATTCAAATGCAGGCTCTGCCACATATAGCTGTGTGAGTTGCTCAAAAACTTAATCCTTAGTATCTCAGTTTCATGATCTGTAAAATCGGTGTCAAAACAATACCTACTTCATGAACATATTTAATAATAAAGAAAAGAAAGAAGGAAAAAAAATGAAGGCTAAATAAAAAAATAAGTAAATCAGATATATGATATATCCATGCAGTGGAATCCTATCCAATTACTGAAAGCATCATATATTGCTAAATAAAAACTCTATAGCTCAGAAAAGTACATAAGTATACATTGCTCACACATATCCACATACAAACATGCACTCAAACATAGACAAAACTACTTACAGATAGACTATTCTGGAAGAAATTATTCAGTGTTTACATGTGGAAAATGGAAGTACATGATTCTTAGGGACGAGGATGCAAGGAAAACTTATTGCTCAATGCATAAACTTTGTACCCTCGGATTTTGTACCAAGTATATATTATCTATTCCAAAAAAATCAACTAAAATTTAATTTTAAGGGAGCAAACCCAAACTGTCAGTATTAATTGCTATATTCCCTGATGATAAATTTGCAGATTACATACCAACAGCAACTATGAGAAATCTTAAAACATTCTACCACACAGAACAGAATCTACAACAAAATCAGATGGGATACAGGCACAGTTTTCTATTTGTCTTCCTACATCTGAACATCCCATTCCAACATTCTGACCTGAAGTAAAACCATTCATCCACTCGATCAACAGATACTCGGCATTTACTATGGGCTAAGAGTGGTGGTTACAGCAGCGAACAAAACAGTCAAAGTCTAGAACGTATAGGTCTCATAGAACTTACATCCTAGGGGAAGAAGACATAACAAAAACAACTACACACACACACACACACACACACACACACATATAGAGGGAGAGAGGGAGAGAGAAGAAAATAAATGATGCAAAATTAATTTTTAAAAATTCTGTGCATAGACAAATTAGGTTCTAGAAGGATGTGAGAGGGCAACTTTAAATGTGGTGACCAAGGCAAGTGGTTTTGAGGCCGGAATCTGATACCAAGAGAGCCAGTCAGGAGGAAATCAGAGGTCAGAACAGCCAGTGAACGGACAAGACCGACACAATCCATCTAAGACCCCTGCAAGGGACAGCGCCCTGGGGAATGTTCCTGCGTTCCTATCAAACCCACTTCACCCTACAATTCACATCTGAATGAACGGGTGTTGGAGACCAGCTTAGTTTCATGATAACGTCTAGATTTGAGGCCACCGCTGATGGAATACAATCCAGGCTCAAAAAGTGGCTTTTGCTCAGATTAGTCAAAATCTCTGCACATTGGTAAGTGGAAACCTGGAAACTGAGGAATTGTTGGCATGAAGAGTCGATTTTGCTAAGCAATTCAAAGAAGTATGATTTCTTAAAGGTTTTGAAACTAAATTTCTATTCCTGAATTAAAGTATAGGGTTGAGATTTAAAACAATTCATTTTAAGAGTTTGATTGCTCTCCTAAACATTGAAACGTATTAAATAAAAGCTTTGAACTCAATACCAGTGTTTTAATTTAGTTTGAGTTAGGTTATTCATAAGACACCCTAGTTTCTCTTCCTATTAACGACTAAAGTATTCATTGCATATCTGAATGAAGAGAAGACAAAATAGGAGCTTGAGCAAATTTCAGGTAAGCCTGTACATTTTGGGGGTGAGAGGTGACACATACATACATGGTGATATCAGAGGGAAGTTTTGTTAAGAGGATGATATTGGGTACTTGGGAGTTTTTTCTATAAGGCCCAATTTATAAGATATTCGCATCAAATAAAGCAGCTATAAGTAAAGAAATTTTAGGAAACTTACTTTTAAAAAGTAAGTACAACAGTCCTGCACTGCCCAAACTTCAGCCTTGCAGAGGCCGCCCTCTGGATCTGTGCTGTGCCCATGCTCCACCACCCACCTCGGCAACTGCTGCCACTGCTTGGTAACATCCGCACTGCAAGGTCAACCATCGAAGTTGCTTTACTTTCTAAAGGAAGTAAGCTTACTTAAAGTGGAAGCACACATTGTTATCTTAAATGGAAAGCCAGTATCACTTGAAAGTAAATATAAAACTTATTACAGTATAAAGTTAATACAATGAAATATGACACTGTTACCCTGAAGACACTGCATGCAAGGAGGGTTTTCTCTCTATTAAAAGGCCAAGTAGCCAAGAACCCTCTTAACTACGTTGAACAGTAAGTAACACTTTTTCTCATTTCATGATTCAGTGTTGTTGATTGCCCTAAAATTATCTCTCCAGACATAGAATTCTCACATTTGGGCAACACTGCCAGGATTAACAGGCAAAAACGTTGTGGGCAGCCCTTTAATTAAAGGTCTTTCGTGTTGGCTAATATACGTAACTCTATGTTTTCTAAGATAGTGTTTCATTAGCGGCTCCTAAATAAACCCAGGGATACAAACATAAATCACTGAATTCAACAGCAAGAGGAAGGCAGAATGCTGTGTGTATTTAATCACCAAAGACACGAGTCTTCTGCTGGGGTATGAGTGAAGTCATTTCTACCAGGGCACGGTTCTTACAGACAATGAACAACAAATGTCATTTCACCTCTTAGCAATAAAAAATGAAAATCAATATTGTGACTCACGGAATTCCACTATGAGTTGTGAACAGTATTCAGAGTCTGATAGACTTATCTTTTGTGAGAAGTCTATTATTACCCTTATTTTTTTATATGAGGAGGCTAAACAACAAGCAGTCTTCCCCAAGGCTACAGAACTAACAAGTGGCCAAACTGAGACCAGACTAAAGTATGAGCCCCAAACAAAAAAAGACTAATGTAGCAATTCAATGTTATACATATTTAAAATGAAACAGTATCCCAGCAAGATTTCTAGTAGTTATAGACAACATTATTCTAAAATTTATATGGAAAGGCAAAGGAACCAGAATAGCTAAAGCAATTTTAAAAAGAAGAATAAACTCAGAGGAATGAGTCAACTCCATTTCAAGACTTATTGTATAGTTACAAATACAGACATCTGTAGACACACCATTGCACATATATAGGGCGTATAGAATAACAGAATGGAATAGGGGAGCTAGGAGCAGACACACATAAAAATGCTCAATGGAGAAAAGACAGCCTTTTCAACAAATGGTGCTGGAGTAATCAAATATGTATAGGCAAAAAAAGAACTTTGACCTAAAATGCAAATCTTATACAAGAAATTAACTCGAAATGGATGACGGACTTACACAAAGTATAAACTATAAAACTTTTAGAAAAAAAGTTTTTAAAACTCTTCAAGATATTGGGTTGAACAAAGAGTTAGTACCAAAAGCATGATTCACAGAGGAAAAAAGTAGGAAACTGGACTACATGAAAATCTTAAAAATTGATGTGTGAAATACCCTGTAAAGAGGACAAAAAAGATAAGCTATAGACTGAGGGAAAATATGTGCAAACCATGTATCTGAAAAGGATTTATATCTAGAATATATAAGGAACTGTCAAAACTCAACAGTTAAAAATAAACAACCCAGGCATTTTACTGAAATGATATACAAACAGCAAACAGCATAGAAAGACGCTCAGCGCCGCCACCCTGTAGGGAAAGCAAATTAAAACCATAAAAACATATCACCACACACCTGTAAGGATGGCTAAAGTAAAAAACTGTGATGACACCAAATGCTGGCAAGGATGTGGGAAAACTGGATCACTCAGACATTGTTGCTGTGACTGTAAAATGATACAACAGTTGTGAAGAAGTTTGGCAGTTTTGCAAAAAACTAAACATGCAACCACTAAACCACCCAGAAATTGCACTCCTGGGCATTTACCTAGAGGTGTGAAAACTTAACATTCACACAAGAACCTGTACACAAATGTTTATATCAGCTTTATCTGTAACGGCCAAAAACTGGACACAACCCGGATGTCCTCAACAGGTGACTGTCTAAACAAACCATGGTACATCCATACCACGGAACGCCACTCAGCAATAGAAAAGAACAAACTGATACACACAGCAACCTGAATGAATCTCCAGGTAACTATCCTGAGGTTTTTAAACATTTTTTTAAGCCAATCCCAAAAGGTTTCATACTATGTGCTTCCATATAGGTAACATTCCTGAAAGGACAAAAATCACAGAAATGGAAAACAGATTAGTGGTTGTCAGGGGATCGGGGCTAAGGAAGTGGGAGCAGGAGGGGCAATTATTTAAGAACGCAGGAAGGATCCTTGTGGGGAAGGAATGTTCTGTATCTTGACTGTGTCAATGTGAGCATCCTGGTTTTGATATTTCGTACAAATTTGAAAGATGCTACTATTGAGGAAAACTGGGTCAAGGGCATGGGATATCTTTCTGTATTATTTCGTACAACTGTATGTGAACCTACAAGTGTATAAAAATGAAAAAATTTAATTTAAAAAATGAGACAGTGGTTCTTAACCTTTTGGAAAGTATAAAGGATGGGAAGTGGGAAGTTCTGGGGCAGGGGGATTGGGAACCCTGGAAGAATCTCGTACAAGCTACAAACTATCATTTCAGCAAAGTCCCCTATATCCCATCCCCGGAGCCTGGGTAACAACTCTACCCAAGAACACAGCACACATAGCTAACTTTTATGTTCTCTGGGATCCAGAGCATACTCAGAAGCTGAGAATACTAGTAAAATAAGGACAGCCCCTGAACTACTATGCAAAAATCAGCTTCCAAATGCCCAAAATTTAGCTATTTGCATTCTAGAAAGAAGCTATTTTAATTTCAACATTCACATATATCTCATGGTATTTCTAAGCTCACAATTTTATTTTGAATTTCACAGGAAAAAGGGGTTGCAGGAGGGAGGCATCATAATCTCTTCCTGGCTTAGGATTGCCAAAGGTTTTATTTCCAACACACTAGGATCAAATTCCTAGAGTAAGAGGAAAATCAAATTTGCCCTTCCTCATTTCACCAAAAAAAGGGGAGGCAGAATAGAAAGATATCTGCAGGTATGTTTTCACTTCAGTATTTGACCTGTTTCTCAGACTAGTTCACCCTTCACTATAGTGAATACAGTAATCTCCTGTTAACAACACAAGTCCAAAAGTAGACTATCAATTACTTGAGGAATGTGATTATATCTGCCTTATTTAAGGTGGTATACATTAAGCTTAACACTAGTAGGCACCCAAAAAATATTTGGTGAATGGTAAAATAAATAAAAAGAAACACGTTCTGAATGACAACTAAATTCTTAAAATAACAACTCCCCCCAAATTGCAAAGCTGCTTAAAAAATATTTCTAGTCTTCCAGTAAATATGATTATAAAAATAAATTGGCAGATGTGGGGGAAATCATATCACTCATTTGTTGTACATCTACATGCAAAGTCACTAAATTGGCCATTCTTTGCTGAAATCAATTTTGGGGATGATGATCTAACACCTGACTTTATGCATAATAATCATATCATACACATTGACAATCAGATGAAGATGACTGGATACCAGCTGGAAAGCCCTTCCGACATGGAAACCACGTCAGTGAAGCTGATTCAAATGGAGCAGAAGTATCATGTCATCTTGACTGGCGCATGTGTAGATGCAGCCTATCTGGCCATAAATTCCATTAGTGGAGCAGTTATCCTAAAGCCTCTTTTTCTTGAGGAAGAAAAACAGTACTTCATGTACCTTACCAAAAGGTTGCACGTGTTTATACACGCATGTGTGTGTGCACATGTGTACATGTACTTACCTAACGATAGTGTATGAAATATCTATTTCTATGATTTTAATGTTAAAATTATGACTTTGTCATGCTGCCAAAAAAAATGCCTAGATCCCTGAATATCTAAATCTAAAAACCCTAAATGAAATGTTAAAGCCTTTCTGGCATACTAGGTCAGGTGAAACTGGAAAACAAAAGGGGTAGGAAATATTTTTTCCTAAAATCTGGCCATTAACTGCTCCATTATTAAACCTATTCTCTGCTACCAAACAAAAAAAATCCCCCAAATTAACAGAAATACCTCCCAGACCAGTAAGTTCACTCACACTGAAGTTACATGGATATATACCTCTCCTTACTCAATATCTTTGCCGTTTGCGCAAGGATCATGAAAAGTCTTATAAAGGTGGACATTCCTCCGATACTTAGCATCAATGCCAAGCAATATTTGTGCTTTTACATTATTTCATGGATATTAAGGGTTTTTTTTCTAACTAAGCAGCAAGTTCTTGGAGGATAAGAGCAATCGCAGAAGTAGTGAAAATAACACCTGCTTAAGTGTCCTCATCCTACAACTGCGCCAAGAGGAGTGACAGCAGTAATAAACATTAATTGGGTTTTTACTGTGTCAAGCATTGTGTTAAGCCCTTCCTAATGACCTATCTATTAGGTGAGTATTAAGAGTGTCTATATTTTTCCAGAAGACTGAGGCTTATAAATATTAAATAACTCACCAGAAGTCACATACCCAGACAATGATTTGGGATTTTAATGCAGTCTTATGTCAGAGCCTATGCTCTTAAACCACTACCCAGTGATGGAGTCATTCATTCTTTCATTTATTCATTCAGCACGTCTTCATCAAGTGCCCAGTCTGTGCCCGGCACTGTGCTGGGCACTGGGGTTGCAGCTATGATCAAAGGAGAGAGAGAAATCCCAGCTCACGGAGCCTCACACGCCCTTTGGGGAACACAGACAATAAACAAATAAGTAAAATATCCAGACCAATATGCGAGGGGTGATATGTCTAAGGAGAAAAAAAGGGACGGGATAAAGGAAAGGGGGGAGGGAAATAAAATAGGGTGATCTGAAAGGCCTTGCAGAGAAGCTGGCATTTGAGAAAAGAGGTGGGTGAGCAAGCCCGGAGGAGACAGCTGGGGAAACATCATTCCCCACAGAAGGGGCAGAAAGAGAAAAGGGTCCACGTCAGAGGGCCTCATGGCCGCTGTAAGGCTTTTATTCTGCAGCCCATGGAAAGCCACCGGTGGTTTTAGCAGCCAGGCTATGTGATCTGTCTTACATTTCCAAAGCAACGCTGTGGCTGCCGTGTGGAGAACGGACGAAGGGAAGCAAGGGTGCGGGCAGGGAGACAAATGAGGAAGTCACTGCAATATTCCAGGGAGGAGATGGGCAGGGCTTGGGCCAGCGAGCGGTGGGAGACGTAGCTGGAGTCTAGACATATGTCACGGATACAGCCCACAAGATCTGACGGATTCATCGTGAGAGTGACACATGAGGGGGGAAGAGAGAAATGACACCAAAGTTTGTCTGCTTGTTTGCTTAATTGATTTTTACCCAGGCAACCAAAATTTAGGGACCTCTAGTGGCTGAGATGGAGAAGACTATAGGGGAAGTAGGTGTGGTTGAAACAATCAAAGGCTTGGATGCACTCAGTCTGAGACATCTATTAGATGTGGGACAGACAGGAGAGTATGTCAGAGTGGAGTTCTGCAAAGAGGTCCGAGCTGATAAGTCCTTGGCAGATGAAAGCACAGAAATGGTGAAGGCACTTAGGGGTTGCGTGTAGACAGATAAAACAGGTCTGAGCTTAAGCTCTGGAGCTTGCATTATGGATAAGTCTTGGCAATTACAAACTGGAAAAATCTCTCCTTTGCATGTAAAGAAACTAAGTTAGAACTGTCATGATTCCATCGAAGTCACACACCCAGCAGGTTAATGATGTGCAAATCGCCTGATCCGCCACTCGCCCAAGAAGAAATTTTTAGCACATTTTGTAGACTAGTCAGATAATTATAGACATCTGTTCACCTCCCACCCCAGCCCCCCAAATAGTCACATCAACATTCCTGAGCAAATACTGTACCCAGGGCACAGCCCGCAACCTCCATGAACCAATGGAGATTGAGCTAGAGAATGCAGATATGAAGATACTGAAACTTCTGAGTTAAATGATTTGAATTTCATTAAGTTTTTTGATGTTCAAAGAAAAGAATATGGCTATACATATTTGATTGCTTAATCACTTAAACTGTTTAGGATTTCAACTAAAGGTGGCCACTTCTCTGTGACCCATTTGAATGGGAATGTTCTTAGAATGTTTCCTGTCCCAGTTCCAGCTACTTGGAAGATCCCATCTCTTAAAAAAAAAGTATGTTTCCTGCCCCATTAAAAAAGTTATATATATATATATTTATATTATATAATATATGAATGTGTGTATGTATGTTTTATTTATCTGTGTATATATGCATACACACATACATTGTAAAATTTATAAAAGCTTTGTCCAATGAAAAAATCTAGAGCTGCAAAAGCATTCATGCCTTTGGATACTTCTAGACAGAAAGATAAGGAAATTGATAATCCCTGTGTCCTTCTACCAATCCTACCTCATCTTCGATTATATTAAATAAAATAACACAATTAGAATCAATGCTCTGCACTTTCATTGCATTTTTCACAAACATCTTACTTAACGCTCCCCAAAACGTCATTAAATAGTGTTCATTGTACAGACCAGAAAAAAGAGCCCAAGAAAGGTCAGGGGTCATAGGGCTAACAAGTAAAAGAAGCAGAATTTATTCTCCTCTCTTTTTCTAAACCTGAGGGAGCATTCCTTTGCACGACAGCTGCTTACCATGAAATGTTGTTTTTGTATTTAATTATAAACCCTCCCAAACATGGTTATAATCCACAGACACTTGTCTGGATTCCATTAATGAAACCGCTGTCGGATTAGTTCCTAAAGAGGGTGATGAATTGCGAGCGCAGGCATTCACTAAACAGTTCAATGCATATTTCAACATGCATTTACCGAGAGCCTACTCTGTGCCAGACATAACGTCCCACCTCTCCTTGAGACTTGCCCATGTTCTTAGAATATGCACGGCGCATGCTGTTCTGGGCTATATGCAGCCTAGATTAATACTACTCACATTCCCTACTTTGGCCAGAGGGTCCACATGCCATTTTCCTAAAGCATCTTTCACCATTACTGGCACCCTCCATTAAAACTTCACTTTATACTGTGTTCCAAAAACTATGTAATCAGCCTTCTCTGTAAATTATATCATATAACTATTTTTAAAAAATTAATGGGTGATAAAAACCAATGCTAACACATAAGACCAGATTTATTTGATCATATTTTTGACCTCTTCTCTCCATGAGTTAGAACCCTAATTCAGTGGATATTCTAAAATCTATCTGAGTGTTAACACAGACAAAATGACTACATCTTGAGAAAGTATACTGCTCACTGGCAACCAAAATACTGTAAAATATGAAACAAATGCAAACTAAACTACATTTCCATTCATTTGGCTTCAAATATCTGTCCTTAAATGCTGGCACACACACAGGGACTATATTATGTTAATTGTAATAGTATTAAAAAAATAATCTCCATTACCACAAACTGGAGAGTGATGGTAACCAGTCTTTCAAATAGATTACCATGTGTCACAATTTGGCATAAACTCTGATCCTCATGAATAATTCATAGTTTGTGCATTAATAATGAATGTCTTCTTCCTATTGGAATGCTCTCTAACTCACAATGGGTGCCTCTTAACCAATTCCCTCAACTGACATGACGGAATAAATCTAAATTAGAATGGTGTTTTTAATGCTCCCTTTAAAATACAGTACTTGCCCAGCCTATAAGCTTATCAGAAACATGAAGTTTCTGGCCAGGTGCGGTGGCTCACACCTGTACTCCTAGCACTCTGGGAGGCTGAGGTGTGAGGATGCCCTTGAAGTCGGGATTTCCAGACCAGCCTGAGCAACAGTGAGACCCCATCTCTACCAAAAATAGAAAAATTTAGCCAGGCTTGGTGGTGCTCCCTTGTAATCCCAGCTACTCAGGAGCCTCAGGCAGGAGGATCGCTAGAGTTGGAGGTTGTAGTGAGCTATGATGACGCCACTGCTCTCTAGCCTGGGGGGGCAGAGCTGGACTCAGTCTCAATAAATAAATAAATAAAGTTCCTATTACTTTTTGTCCTTTACATAGGAGTTACTCAGTTAAGTACTTCAACAATGATTGTTCTTGCTGAGAGAACATTTGCATAGCAGAAAAGAAAACCGAGGAAACTTTGGCAGGGCTGATAGATACGGTTAGTTCTGTTACATTTCTTCCTAATTATATATTTATATATTCACAATATCACAGGACATAATTGCTAAAACATGGTAACCGGCAGGAAAAAAAGAAGAAAGAAAGAAAGAGAGAGAGAGAGAGAGAGGAAGAGGGAGGGAGGGAGGGCAGAAGGAATGAAGGAAGGAAGGAAGAAGGAAAGAAAGAAACCAAAACGAATCAGGCAAAGGTTTTATAATAATTACAGATGTTTTTCCCCCCCAGACTTTCCTCCCTGGCTCAGTTTACTACCGTGAAATTTCTCTTCAATTTTCAGTAAAAGTTAACTGCTACATAAAAAAACTCCAAACACTACTTAAGAGAAAGATGCCAAATGTCCTGTACTTGTAGAGAAAGACATTCAATTTAAAACTCACCCTCAACAGGGCCACTCCACATCATTACTGAGATTATTATTATTTCAGGAAATACTAAAGTATACTTTCCTCCCCCACCCGCACCCCCAGCTCACCCCTTATCTCTGGCCCAAACGCACAGGATTAACTCAAACAGCAACAAAATTTAACACAAGGCAAATAGAAATGAGGTACCCAGTTAGAAATTAAAAAAAAAAAAAAATTCCAGGATCTGCCCCCTCCCGCAAGAATTTCTTCACCATCACTCCGAGCCAAAGAGAGGAAGGATGTTTCTCTCTTGCGGGCTCCCTGGCGAAGAGCCAAGAGAGACAGGGGCACAGGACAGGGAGTTTGACGAAAGGAGCCTACCTGCGTCCGCATCTGTCCTCACCTACCCTCAGGTTCATTCATTCTTTCTCTCGGTACCTATTCAGGGAGCACCCGCTCTACGCCAGGTATTACGTTCCACGCTCAGGAATCTCCCAGCGGGGCTGCACCGTGTATTCCGGCAACAGAAATCCACCACCCAGGTTTGGGGCGAGCCAAAATTCAGGCTGGGGCATCTCCCCGAAGTTGGCCCCGGCCAGAGGCCAGCCCGCGCCGCCCTTGCCAGCACCTGGGACAGAGGCGGGTGGCTGCCCAGGACCGCCAGTCCGAAGAGACCTTTCGCTTGGCAGAAACCCCTCCCTGGGGTCAGAGGATCACTGACCTCGCTCACACCGAGGACGCGCGTCCCTTGGAAAAGTTAAGTTGGCGGCGAGTGGGCAGAGCGGGCCCGGGGCCACCCGGCGGGCGGTGCGCCCCCGCCCGGCTCTCGGCTCCGACTCCCATGGCTACCGGGAAATATTTATTTCGAGTAGATGGGCTCCAGCGGCTACCGCAGCCGAACACGCGGCCCCCGTCGGAAAGCCAAGTCATCCGAGAGATAAAGATAGATCCGTGACATACCTAGACGCCGGCCTCGCGGCGGCCGCCGCGGGCGATGCGAGTTCGCGGGGGGAGCGGCGCGCAGCCGGGCATCTCCGGCGCCCTCCAGGGATGCTGGCTGAGGCTAAAGACAGCGGGCTGGCCAACGGCTCAGAGGAAGGATCGATACTTACCCCGAGGCGCCTGCTCCGGATCCTCACGTAGCCTTGCTTCACTATGTCATTAAAATTGGAAGCCATCCCAGGCAGCCGGCGACCCCCCTTCCCCAGGCGCGCGCACCCTAAGTGGCTTTGGGAGGGTCGAGGGCAGGCAGGGTCGGGAGAAGGAGTCGGGGGAGAAAGTTGGAGAGGTGACGCTGCCTCGGCTGTGGCTCGGGGAGGCTTCAGAAGGCGCACATCACTTTCGCCGTCCCCCGAACCCCGAAAGTGGGCGGCCGGCTCGCAGCCACTTCGGGGGAGCGCGGGCAGCGCGGCGCGGGCAGGCGAGGCTGGAGAGCCGGCGTCAGCTGACTCCGCAGCGGCCCGCCAGGAGGAGGAGCGCGCCTGCCGGGGGACCCAGCCCTGCCTCTTCCCGGGGCCGGGGAGGAGGAGGAGGAGGAGGAAGGAGGAGGAAGACGTGGGGGGCCGAGAGGAGGAGCCGCGCGGGTCCCAGCGCCGGGCTGCGGCCACCGGCGAGCAGCCGCACTCCGAGCGCTCCCACCCCCACCTCCCGGCCTGGTCTCCCGCCCGCCTCCCCCGACCGCTGCCCCTGCGATCCCGCGCCTCGGCCCAGCCCCCGTGTGCCCCGCCCGCCCCCGCGCCTCGCCTACAGCCCGCGAGATGAGGCCCCCGGCTGCTGGCTCCCGGGGCTTATTTTAGCAGGAGAGGACATTTCACTTTTTTCCAGCCGCCGCCCACCCCGTCTCTCCCTTCGGCCCTGGTCCTTTCCCTAGAAGGGCTGACTGTGCTTGTGTCTGGGGAGGTGGTGTTGCCACGTTTGCCTTGACCTTGGCCTGTGCAGAGAGGGATATTGTCATGGCTCAAGCTAACAGCTTCCTTGGGCTTCCTTGGCATTGGGGACCTGGCCCTCTGTGGTATCAAGTGTCACATTTCCTTGTTCGAGCCTGTCTTTTTCCGCCCCTGTAAGTTTCCTAGGGGCTAAGGCTTGGCTTCAACACTGTGTTTTCCCTAAGCCGGACCCAGAGAGTAAGAGCTCAGTAGATCCTCAGTGGTGGTCAAAATGGCTGGCTACCCAGCTGCCAGGCACTGTTCTGAGCCCTTTGCATGGATTAACTCATTTAAACTCCCCTGCACTTTTTCAGGTAAGTGCCCCCTTAGGTAAATGCCAGGCCCGCATTTAAACCTCCACAGTCTGGCAACACAGCTCACTCTCATAACCATTATGGGATACTGCCTATAAAATAAGATTAAAAGGGGATCGGATTTCACACTCACCTGCCCCTGACTGCATTACCTTCCTGAAGCTTACTTGAGTTGATAATTGCTAACATTTATTGAGCACCAGCCTGCTAGGCATTGTGCTGTTCTTGTTAAGGGAATAATGAGTTAGGTACTAGCTTCCACATTTTACAGACTGAAGCTCAGACGAGTTAGGCCCCTGGGACTCTCCCCAGGTCCTACAGCTGTCTGCTGTCAGGGCTAGGATCCGATCTGAGGGAGGTGTGTGTGGTGCCCAGCTCTGCTTGTAAACACCCTCCGATACCTCTTCTGAAGAGCAGGTGTCTCGGAGAGGAAGGCTGCTAGTTAGTTTCCAAGGGAGATCATCATTTGCACTATGTACAAAGGCAAAGAGGATATCAGAAATGTGACAATTCTTGTTCAATGGAGGTGACCAAACCAAGGCTGGGTGATCTTTGTTCAGAGCTGCTGAGAAGAAGATTCATTTACTAGTGGATTCTTTGACCTGATGATATCCGAAGGTCTTTCAACTCTAAGATTTTATGAATCTTCTGAGAACGTTAGCTTTTAGTCACCTTGGCTTGATGGGTGCTAGTTAAAGGAGAAAATCCCCTAAGAATGTGTCATAGGAGAACTGAGACCAAATTGGGACAATCAAAAAGCAAATATTTTGGCAGGGAGAAGTCTTTTTGCTATAGAGTAAACCATCTGCTCTGTCTTCGTGTTGCCGTTCTATGGAAAATGATATGTATTTTAATGTTAAATCTCTCACCAAAAGAAAATGAAATGGTAAAATCATTTCGAGAGTTCTTTCTGAAGGGTTAGAACAACAACAAAAAAATCTGTCCATGGTTGCCGTGAAATAGAGGTGTTCATGGAAGGCATTTGTCTAATACATCATTTGTAGACCAAATCTACAGTATCATAGAAACAAAGAATGAAGAAACTAAGACATTAGGAGCTTGAAGTGAGTGGCCCAAAATAACAGAATTAATTGCTGACCAAAACTGAAGCTGAGAAATCCATCCCTTGATCATTAATATTGTCTATAGTCAACATCCATAAACAATTAAGCTAGAACTGAGGAAACGACTCAAACTGGAAAACATCAAATTAGATGTGAGGCAACAAGTGATTTTTGTATTAATAATTGCAACAGTGAATCCACTATATGGTTTTATTTGTGTATTTCGTGAAATCAAGTTGATATGCACACAAAATATACAGACTGTGATATACTGTGATTACATTTGTCCAAATTGTGCAATAAATAAGCAACCATGGCAGAAAGGGAAAAGAGCAATTCGTAGAGATATACAACATAAGTAGTGCTTATAGAGTTGCACAGTGCACAACTTGCACAACTGAATGCTGCCAAACACACATACAGTTGCACACAATTAGTTTCACCAGAAATACATTTGACAAAAAAATTATTTCAGCCTGTGTTTTTTAGTTCAATTTTTGACACTTAGAACTTCTTATTTGTAGTATACATTTCTGTTTGCTTCCTCAGCAGCCAGAATCCCTTCTTCCAATAGTGGTCACCATTTTCACTCTGAGTATCCTTAGCCCCTGCTCCCAGCACAGGTGCCAGCCCCTTACATTGCCTTTCTTTGGACAATTGGTGAGTCATTCCAATGTTGAGTCCATGACCTAAGCTGGCCAATTAGGAGTTAATTGGGTTACTTTTGCTGAACACTGAGACAAAGTCTTACCCTCTGGCTGCAACGGAATCTGGACAGGAACTGCTGCCATACATCATGAGGCTCCAGGGCAGGGCTGAGTGAAGGCTGCACACAAGAAACAGAACCAAGAAATAAAGAGAACAAACCAAATCCTGATGACACCGTTACAAACCCCTCATCCAGCACCCCAAGAGAATATTGTTATTTAAGTAGATGTGAAACTGTTGTAACAAGGAGACAAACGCAGTGACTTAAGTTGGATAAAAGTATAGTTATTTTTCATGTAACAATCCAGCATGGACAGTTTGTCCTGGGCAAGTAGGAAGCATCATCCCATAAGGTCTTCCATGGATTCAAACTTGGGGTCAACTCTGGCACCTCAGGACATGGCCTCCATCCTTGAATCTAGTGACTGTCACTTCCCCGAAAAGGGAAAGAGGGAGCATGGAGGAAAACCAGCTTCCCAATAAAAATGTGATGCAGAGGTTTCAAGCATCTCTTTCTCTTTCATCCCATGGACCAATATTTTGTCACATGGCCACCCCTGGCTCCAAGGGAGAATGGAGAATGCACTCTCCGTTGGGACATGGTTCTATTACTGAGAGAACAAAATGTATTGATAATGGGTAGGTCAAAAGCAGGTGCGGTGGCTCACACCTGTAATCCCAGCAATTTAGGAGGCTGAAGCGGAAGGATTGCTTTAGCCCAGGAGTTTGAGACCAGCCTGGGCAACATAGTGAGATCCTGTCTCTAATAAAGAAAAAAAGGGGGGTCAATTAGCACTTTCTACCTCACCTGTGCCACCCCTACACTATTTAATAGTACAAACTAAAAAATTCCATCTTTTGCATAAACCAGCCCAGACTAAGATAAACTGATAAACTGTCATTTGCCACCAAAGGAGTCCTGTCTAGGGCACCTGTCTATGGCACTGTGACTTGAATCTTAAAGGATCTCTATTAACTGTATACAGACACACCTATAAGGCTTAGATTACTTGAAAAATCTCAGATTTTTCTGTGGCATTTCCATAAAGCTATAGACTGACAGATGTGAAAGTGACCTCAGCCAACAGCTCCAGTCTCTGTCATCTGGGAAGTGACACAGTTCCAACTCTGCATGATTCTGTTGGAGCAAGTGGCCATGGATCCCAATCACTCCCACCTCAGGGCTGGACACCTGATCAAGGCTGGCCAATCAGCACACGCCACCCTGGGACTGGCACAGGGATGAGCATGTGACCTAGAAGAGCCAATCAGAGTCTTCTGTGGGGGGAATTGATGAAAACGCTGAGGTTTGTTCACCTACCAAAGTGTGCCTGCAGCCGGTCCTGACCATCTTGTCTGCACAATGAGAACCTGGCTGAGAATAACGCCAAGACAGGAGCAAGCAGGTCTACACACAGATATGGAGCTACCATGCCTGAAGTCAGAACTACCTCTTGGACTTCCCAGTGGCCACATTTTTGTTCTGTCTTGTTTGTTTGAGCCCATTTGATTTGGGTTATAGAGAGCACACTCCCCAGGGCTGGGACTAGGGCAGGCGAGTGAGTCACCTAAGGTACAAAATTTAAGGAGGCACTGACTGTCAGGGCTGTGTGAGTGCTGAGCCTCCATCTACAGGACCCTGAGAGCGAGTGCTTCCTTAAATCTTGCACTCTCATTGCTTCACTTGCCTCAGCCTACTCAGGCCGTGACACTGCCCTTGTTAAAAAAAGTGTTAATTAAAATGAGAAGAGTATGTGTTCAAAAGACAATACCTATAGCAGTACTCTTCCTATCTTGTTGGTATGATACAAGACTGAGTCACGCACTTTAGTAGAACCTTCTAACCATAGCATTGCAGAGCCAGAAATTAATCCAAGGCTACCTCGTGCACCGCATTCAAAGCAGAAATCCACTCTGGCAGCTCTTGCCGTGCTCTCTCATTCCACTCAGCAAATCATCATCATTATTATTATTTTTTAGCTGTTAAGGACAGAAAACTGTGTGCAGAAATCCAGAAGCTTCCACACTTTTCCAGAGCAGGTAATGGGCTCCCAAGCTTTGCCAAAGGAGGTTGTATTTTCACCAAGTGCCACAAAGTACCGAGGCTGAGGCTGGCATGGCGCTTGTCCAATACCCTTACCAAAAATAACTTGAGCTTTGCCCCGGCTGCCTGCGGCTCTCGGTGGGAGTGTCACAGAAACATATGCAGCCTTTCCTCTGGCAAGGTGAGACAGTGCTAATGAAAATGATTTGGCTAGCACCAAGGAGGGAGGTGGTTTGCTTCATAGCCAGGTCTCCCCTCTGTCAGTCTAAAAAAGGATGACTTGGAAGATGGCATCAAATCAGGTGGGAGAAAACCTGGGAACAGCTCTGCTTCAGCTATTTTATTGCTTTGTGCCTTTCTTTCTGCATTCAACAAACACTTTTTGAGAGCCTGCTTATGGGCAAAGATTGTTCACAATAAGCTTTCTCTCTCTCTCTCTCTCTCTCTCTCACACACACACACACACACACACACACTCCACACAGATAAACAAGGTCCCATGGAGCTTATATCCCAGTGCGAGAGAGAAAAAAATAAACAAGTAAATAAACAATTTAAATAGCTACAGAGGGTCATGAAAAGGCAATCAGCAGTGTGCTGTGTGGGGATTAACAAAGAACTCTACTTTAGATGAGAGAGTCCAGAAGTCTTCCCTGTGGCGATGACATAAAAGCCAAGATGGGAAAGAGGAGCAGAAGCTCTGGGACATGTCAGAGAAGGTATGTCCCAGCTAGAAAGAAGAGCACTTGAAAAGTCTGGGATGCAGGAAAGAGCTTGGCAAGTTCAAAGGGCTGCAGGAAGGGTAGCATGGCTTAAGCCCAGAGAAGGAGGGGGTGATTGGAAATGTAGTCCTAGAGCTACATAAGAAGGGACAATATAATCCTTGTCCTCGTAGGCCACAGCAAGGAGATGGCATGTTATTCAAAAAAAGGAAATCATGAAGGGGCATCTGATCTATATTTTTTAAACATTAGCCTGTCTGATGAATAAAAAAATGAACTAGCAGAGACTACACTGGAAATTGTAAGATCATATAAAAATGTGCTTCTAAAGGCCATGACCCAAAAATCTATTTAAAAAAAAGAGAAATAAAACTGCTGATGAGAATGTGAGTTTATATTAATTGGCATAACTGTTTTGGAGCACAAGTGATAATATCTATTAAAAATTAAAAACTTCTGAAATTCAGCAGAAATCAAGCAGGTGGGAGGGGGAAGGAGGGGACGGGTGAATTCACACCTACTGGGTACAGTGCACACTATCTGGGTGATGGACACACTTAGAACTTCGACTCAAACTGTACAAAAGTAATTCATGTAACCTAAACATCTGTAACCCGTAATATTCTGAACTTTTAAAAAAATCAAAAACTTCGATAATTGCTTACCCTTGGTCTTCAACGATTTCAATTCTGGAAACGTATCCGAAGGCACAAATATTTAGTTATGAGAATGTCCGCTGTGGCGTCGTTCATGATACACATGCAGGAGAGTTTCGCTTGGTTCATGTTTTGCTTTGTAGTTGATGCCCTATGGGTAGCAGGTGCGTGGACGTTTCCTCTTTCTCTCACGGAGCTTTGGGGAAGTCAGCAGGCATCCACCTGCTACACGTTCCATTTGCGATTCTTTTATCAGTCTGCTTCCCTTTACCTCCTCAACCTCCAGGATCCCAGGACCCAGGCTGGTGTTGGTTTCACTTTGCTCTTCCAGGTGGTCCTCTTGGTGGCATCTATTATAGAATAACCTCTGGCTGTTCCTTCTGTGTTTAACTGGCCAGAGGAAAAAGTCACTCCGCGTTGCCCCGTCCGTGGACAATCAGCTCACATCTGGGCAGCCCTGGCTCTTAGTTCTGCCACAGTCAGGGCAACTGGCCAACCCCAAGCTTCCACCTTTAGACTACTGAGGGATAGGTCAGGCATCTGTCCCTGTGGCCCCCATATTTAAGGGGATGCACACCTAGCCTCCAGGGTGATTCTCTTGCTTTAGGGTGAGGGGTAAGCTCCCCTGTCCATTGCCCATGGGGAGGAGAAGACCAGTTCTCTGCCAAGGAATCTTCCCATTTTAATCTCTTCAACTGCAATGTCTTATTTAGGCTGGAGATGCATGATCAACTCATGCAGACGAAATGATTTTGAGCCACTTTTTTAAAAAATTCTGGCAATTTCTGCACAGATGGTCCAGCGCCTTGCTTTAGAATGTTTTCTAGATGGTTTTGCCCCCTGGGCCTTTAAGGCTTCTGCTAAAATGAAGACAACAGGATGAGTCAAATTTACCATCCAGTTGCAAATCCCTATCACCGCCATTAAAATAAATGGAAAAGATGTCACTTACTTGTTCATTCAGCAAGTACTGTTTGAGCTACAATTTGAGCCAGGCCTGCTAGGTACAGGGAAGTCAACAGATGGGATACAAAGAGACCAGATTCTCTGCCCTCATGGAGCTGGCAGTCCACTGGGAATGGGAGACATGATAAAGTAGTCCAATAAATATAAAATGAGGCATGAAGAAAAGTTACATGATGCTGTACAAGGGTCAAACAAGGACACAGGACCCGACCCCTTTAGAAGGAGGGAGATGGAGAAATTAGGGAGCTGAGACAGGAAGGAGGAGGAGCTGCTATCCAGGTGAGCGTAGAGACGGGGTGGGGGAAGGACGCCATGAGCGACGTGTGAGGCAGGAGGGCACATGGTATGGGTAGAGCAGAAAGACGGTCAGGTTGGTGGGAATTGGGAAAATGAGGAGACCAATATGTTATAAAGTGTTTATGTAGTCTGGTCCCCCTTTTTAACATGTGCTTTTTATATAGCAAAAAAAAAACCCGGACTGAATATATCTGCACTAAAATATTAGCTGTGGTTATTAATTGATGGCAGGAGTAGGGGAGATTTTCATTTTCTCCTGTGTGATTAAAAAAGAAATAAGTTCCAAGTGGAATTTTTAAAAACCATAATGACTATTCATTTCTGCACAGCTGCATCTCACACCTTAAGTTTGACAACTAAGGACACAAAAACAAACACACACCTCTAGTGAACTTGATTGCAATACAATGAAGAGTCTTGTGCTCATTAGGCTCTCCCAGATGTGTCCTGAGTTTCTCTGCTGGTGAGAAGAGCCTTCCTCTCTGTAGGTCACTGCAAAATGATCCAAAAAAATCTAGGTCAACACACAAGAAAAAGACCAGAGAGAAGTAACTAGATAACAAAGGTATCTGGCATTTCTAGGGCCCCTTTTCAAAATGAAGTACGTATCCAATGGTTGTTGCAAGAAGATTAGAAGTCAATATTCCAGAGGCTTCCGCAGGGCTGTTTCCCTAGTTCACCGAGTGACTTTGGGCAAGCCATTAATTTCTCCCTGCCTTATAACCTGATCTGGAAAACAGAGATAAATGGGACCAGCCTTATTGGTACAGTCTGTCGAGGTCCCTGGATAAAACATGTGAAGAGGGCAGAGTCTTAACGTTCAAAGTGCTCTGCCAATGTTAATTAATCCTCACAGCACCCTCAAGCCCTGTAATATTATCCACATTTCACAGCTGAGGGACCTGAAGCAGAAATGCTAAATGACTTGTCCAAAGACACAGAAGAAGGCTGCTTTGGTCTGGGGATTAGCAATCTGCAGCATTGGCATCCAAAGAATAAGCATTGCGACTTCCCCTATAGAATACAATTAAATTGTGACTGGACGTTTTTATTTTGAAAACACAGTTTCTGTGTCAATGCATTATAGGCAGGAAAAAAAATCATATTCATTTACAATGTAATGTGACAGACCCATTTGCAACTTCAGGGAGTCCTTTCTTAGACCGGTGACTATAATTAGCTGCACATATCAATTTTGCTTTTATCTTATTGGTCAGAACTTAGTCACATGACCTTGTCCTCACAAAGCGGTGGGAAAGTGTAGGTTTTATTCAACATGGCCGTGTCTGCAAATAAAAAAGCGCTGCCATGCAGGGAACGGATCAGAGAGGACCTAAGAAGATGTAGTGACCAGTTTGGAAACTACTGGGGGAAACTAGCAGCCCTGATCCTAACACGTCTGAAAACAAATTCACCATTCTCCCAACGTCATCCGCCTCTAGTACTGCATGTTATATCACTTACCATGATTTTAGCTGAAAATAGCATAAAGCTCAGCCACCGGGACCTCAGACCAAAGGCATTCAGTGCTGTGTTTTGTAAAATACAAGATGCCATCGATTTTAAGATGCATTTTCATTTTACGCACTATAAGGAAAAAAAATCCCACCAACGTCACTTTCCATATAAATGAGCAGTTACACTTTTAAAACAGCTTGAGGTATAACTGACATACAACAATCTGCACATACGTAAAGTGCAGAATTTCATAAATTTTGATCTATGTGTACACCCGTCAAATCATCCCCATAGTCAAGATAACGAACATACCCACCGCCTCTCAAAGTTTTCTCCTGTGGCTTTTTCATACCTTCCTCTATCTCACTAGATCACAGTCCTTAAGCCACCATGGCTCTGTTTTCTGTCACTACACATTAGTTTTGCATTTTGTAGATTTTTATACAAATAGAATTATTATTATGCATTCTGTTTTGTCTGGCTCCTTTCCACTGGCATAATTATTGTGAGATGCATTCCTACTGTTGAAGGTATCGATAGTTCTTTTTTTTGTTGTTGAGTAGTATTCTGTTGTATAGATATACAATAATCTGTTCATCTTTTTACCCACTAATGGGCTTTTGGATTGTTTCCGGCTTTAGGCTATTACAAATAAAGTTGCTATGAGTATTTATGTACCAGTGTTTGCACAGATGAATGCGTTCTCTTCTCTTGGGTAAATGTCTACATGTGGAATGATTGAATCATATAACAGTTTGTGTCTGTCAGGGAATTTGTATCTTTTCAATTCAATATACAAATAAAAATACATATGGCTAATTCTCATTTATTTTTTATTTGAAAATATTAAGGGGGTACAAATGTTTTTGTTACGTGGATACACTGTACAATGCTGAAGTCAAGGCGTTTGGTACGCCCATCACCTGGACAGTGTTCATTGTACCCAATAGGTAAGATTTTATCACTCTCCACCCTCCCACCTTCCCCCCTGCTTGGTTTCCAATGTCCTCTACATCTCTACATCTCTTTGTGCCCATGTGAACCCATCAGCATAGCTCCCACTTATTAGTGAGAACAGGTTGTGTTTGTTTTTCTACTCCTGAGATTCTTCACTTAGGATAATGGACTCCAGTTCCACCTAGGGTGCTGCAAAAGACATTATTTTACTCATTTTTATGGCTGAGTAGTACTCCATGGTGTGTGTGTATATATATATTTATATATATACATATATATATATCACATTTTCTTTATCCACTCATGAATTGATGGGCACTTAGGCTGATTCCACATCTTTACAACTGTGAATTGTGCTGCGATAAACATTTGAGTGCAGATGACTTTTTGATAAAATGATTTCTTTTCCTTTGAGTAAATACCCAGTAATGGGACTGCTGGATCAAATGGTAGGTCTATTTTTTGAGGAATCTTCATCCGGCTTTCCATAGGGGTACTCTTTTGCATTCCCACCAACAGTGTGTAAGTGTTCCTTTTTCTCTGCATTCATACCTATATCTGTTGTTTCTTGACTTTTTAAAATAATGGCCATTCTGACGGGTAAAGTGGTATCTCGTTGCAGTTTAATTTGTATTTCCCTGATGATTAGTGGTGTTGAACATTTTTCATATGTTTTTTTGGCCATTTGTCTATCTTCTTTTGAAAAAATTCTGTTTATATCTTTTGCCCATTTTTTTGATGAGGTCATTTTTTTCTCGTTGATTTGAGTACTTTATGTATTTAAATATCATGTGTTTCTATACCTATTTTACTACAACATATCTTTTCTTCCTCCTCATTCTGTGAATACATATATAGGTTGATAGACAGAGATCTAGTCCATTAAATTGTGGAATCATACTCCATCATATGACAATAACACATTTTATTTCTGCTTTCTCCATTGATGGACACTTAAATTATTTCCATTTTGTCCTGACTACAAGCAATAGGCCTTAAATTGTGCCTAAAATATAAAGTAAGATCATCATTGCAATAATATCTTTCTAAAAAATATCTAAAACCTCTGACAATCATTGACACTCTAATATCAGAATTCTTAAAGAATATGGGTGCTTGTGGGCTTTTTAATGAAATCAAATACTCTCTAGAACTTCTAAGGAACCAGTGCAATAAAAAAGTCTGTTTTGCAGAAACTCTGCAGGGAAAATAAAAACTAAACTAGAATATTTTAAATATTTCTTTGATTTCCCTTGTAAGCTTCAGATTGTAACTCCCACATCAGTCTATCTAAATAGCTGCAAACATGTAACTATGAATGATGGAAGCACCACGTGGGACGTTGCATTAGTATTTCAGCTGAACAAAAGATAACATTTGGTCTTCCTTTGCAAGATCGAAAGAGATGCTCTGCCAGGTGGCTCACATCATGCCCCTGGATTCAATTTTACATTCCAGGTCCTCATTCTTCTGTTATATCCAAGAAGTCTGCACCTCCCACTCAGCTTGCAATCCTGATTGAAATCTGCATGTCTGTGACCAGGATACCCCAAAATACAGCTCCTTGACCTACTGAGTATTTTAAGCTGAAGACATTTGAGAAAACCACAGAAGCAGGAAAGTCATTCTCTGACCTTCTCACACCTTTCTTCCCTGAGGCCATAAAAAGAATTCTCTGACCTACTTCTCCAGAAAGTAGGTTGTAAGACCCTCACTCCAGCGAGGCCCCACCCGATACCTGGAGAGAAAAAATGTTACGCAAAGATGCCAAGAAGAATCTCAACAAACAGGCTTGGCTAAGTTCCCCCAGTTTATTACCCTTAGATCACACCCCCTTTTGTCCAATCATACTGCCCTTCATCAAAATATACAATTTCCTGTTTCTTTGGATCTTCATTTTCCGAAGGCTCTGATGCACGTAAAACTTCTATTAAATAAAGTTACCATTTTTTGGTCGTGTTATAGGAGTGTCAGCCGTGAACCTTGCAATAAGTGAGGAAAGGTCCTGCTTTTGTGCCCCCATACTTGAGATCTGTAAATGTTTTCTACCGAGGTCTAAATGCCGCTGGCTTTGTCAGGAGTCCTGCATTCTTGCACATACGCGCTGTCCTTGGACCACACGGCTCTTACTGATACTCAGAATGGCATCCCTTTCAGCTTTGCTTTCTCACATTTGACTTGGGAGGCCATCTCCGACACCTCCTCGGTTCCCCTGCAAACTTACCTTTTCCTTTTCTCTCCAGATTTACCGAGCCCTTCTCCACCAACCTCCCCAACTCATTCACTCAACGATTGACATTTCCTAGCGTCCTGGCCCCAAACCACATTCTCATCCTTCATTCCTCTCCCTCCCATGTACTCCCATCCCGACACGTCTTGATTCGTGTATTTTGATGCCTTTTATTTCGTGCACAGACACACACGACTACATTTGATTCACTGAGTATCGTAACACCAAAATAAAATGAACTTCCTTTACGACATAAGTAACTCCTGTTTTGAATTCTACATTTTAAAATTAATTCTCCATGTTTTTCTGATAACCTATCACTGCCCATCCTTTATTCTTAATCCTTCGGTACCATTATTAAGTATGTTAGCCTTCAGTTGGAACATAATTGCATGTATCTTTTCACTGGATAGTTTAATCCACTTTTATTTTTAACACATACTGGTGTGTTTGATCATCCTCCTGCTCTACTAATTTTTGCTTTCTGCTTTCTGCTCATTTTGTGTTTCATCCTTCTCCTTTTTTTGAACACAAACTATGTTTTATTTTTAATTTTTAATAATGCTGATGTTAAAAAATGTTGACAACCAATACCATCTACATCCATACAATTTAGTGTTCATATTGACATGACTTCATGATACATTATATTTCTGGACAAGAAATTCTTGCCCAGAAAAATGAAGTTGCAAATAACTTTGTTTGTTTCAGCAACTTCCTAAAAATCCCTTTATCCGAACAACAGACTATTCACCTTGTTCAGAACAAGGAACAGTTGCCCCTTCTCCCTGTTAAACAACAGGCTGCTCAAGTGGATTCGTCGAAGTGTTGTTTATTCTTTGAAGATTCCCCTCAAAATCGTTGTCTCTCCATATCCATCAATTGTCAACTATTATATCACAAATTTTGCCAAATCCCAGTCAGGCCCCGGCACTGAAAGACTCACCTTAAATCAGACCATAAAACCTCACACATATCCCACTTGAGAGGTGTCATTTCAGAGATAGCCCACATTTAACTTTTCCCTTTGAGGATGCTACTGAGACTCTGTCCTCTCTTACTGTCGTGAGCAATACACTTGGCTTTGCTGGAGCTGCAGATTATTTTGATGATCTCTTTAAGGAGTCAGCAGCTAACACCCTTACGGGTCCCACTCAGACCCCCAGAGTGGGTATAAAGATTATTTTAAGCTGATGGCATCCGAGACTCAACAGATGCCTTCCCTTCTGTGAATAAAAGCAGCAACTTCTGAAAAACAAGGCTGCCATACATTCCCTTTTATGGCAGATCTATTCCCAGACAGGAGAGCATCTGTATAAAACCTACCCCAAATCCCTTCTCCGGGGGAAGTTTTATGGCCCCCAAGGAGATAGAAAGTCCACTCATACCTATATAGAAAAATATTACTATAAACTTTCTTACCTCCTGTTTGTTCTCCTGTTCATAAGTGCCTTTCTCCCCCTCCCCTTCACCTACTAAGTGGTATATATGTTCAAAATTCTAAACATCTCTGTGAGTTACTTATCACTGAATTTTCTTGTATGCCCCATTGCACATGTAAACAAACTGGGTTTTTTCTCTCCTGTTAATGTGTCTTTTTAAATTTAATTTGCAGACCCCAGTTACTAAACCTAAAAGAGTAGATAAAAGGTTTATTTCTTCCCTTACACTATCTGATTTTTGTTTCCCAGTTAGTTTTATAATTTTATAAATATACTTAAATCTATTTTTCAGTCATGTGTCAAAAATGTTAAAAGCTTAACATTTTTGTGGAAGATAAAAAATTAAGCAATATTTATTTCCCTTTGATCTGACCGCTTTCCTAGCTTTTGCTGATATGATATGATATGAAATTATAATGCAACAGGTGAGGAAAGTAAATAATGAAAGTATATAGAGTATATAAACATCTATGATGCAAACTTTAGCATACTACCTCTCCTAGTATCTATTACTATAATCCGAGTTTTTCAATCCATTGATCTATTACTCATTTTTCCCTATACTTTCTCATTCAAAGATTATTTTTGAAAGTATTATCACATTTAACTAAACCCTACTATTAAATCATATCTCTTGAGCACTGTCACTTTTTAATACTGTCATTTTCTTTCTCTGAAATTCTTTACTTGGATGCATTCTTTTGAGTAGCAGGTGCATATCTTTGATTTTATCTTGAGGAAAAGTACTTACATTTTCCTGCCAGGAGAATGACCTCACGACTTTCAATGCAAATCAGACAAAGGCCATATGAGGTATCCAAAATTCAACTGAATATCATTCTAAACATCTCCACTGGTTGTATGCATTTGAGAATATGTTACAAATGATCTCATCAAACTGACAAGTCTTTATCCTTCAGGAGAGATTATGTGTATGTCTTTAAAATTCTGTCTTTTTTTTAAATTTTTAAGTCTTGAGTTAGCAATGGCCAGTGAGAAATGCTTCAAGAGGTCGGCGAAAAAAAGGCAAAGTCAAATCAGCTGACCAACTTGGGTGAGAGTTCCAGAGCCTGGGCAGAGACCTATGAATCAGTAAATGTGTATAACTTGAATCTGGGGAAATAGAGTAATTGACCACATCCTGGGGTTATGGAGACACAACAAGGAAACTATAAAATAGTGCTCAACGCGTCCCAGCAGGATAGCCAGTAAAAGTCAAGGCAATTTTCTGGATAAAAATCTCTGGTCATGAATAAATGTAGTTAATTTGAATGGTAACTATATTCCTTAAATGGAAACACATCTCTTACATTTTAAAGTTAAGCATAAAAATTTTAAGAGTGGCAAAACCAGAGCATTAACATTTCTCTGTAAATAATGAACTCATACACACTTTTATGCATTTGAAACATTGTAAGAAATTGAAAAATTCTCATGTTTTTATAAGTTTAAACATTAACAAATGAAAAATACTTGGTAAATATTCAGAAAGGTTGTTTTTTGTTAGATTAGGCCCTTGAGATACTTAAAGAAAGCAAATACATTAAATGTATAAAAGCAGTTAAAAATAGTTAAGCTTATAAGAGGAAACCAAATATTTGTCAAAGATCCCTTAACAGTAATGGTTAATATCTTTTAAATTTACAAATAGAATAATAAATTTGTGAGCTATAATTACAGGCTAAGAAAGGGCTAGTTTTATATTTATGTTTGTAACTTCAATAAATTAAATACTAATTTTTAAAACCTTCTGTATTTTCTGTATGTATAAGCCATTCCTGAGGACACCAAAAAAACTTACATAAATATATTTTTTCATATTGCTGCATCAAGCATTTATTTAATAATCAAACATAGATTTATTAAGTGCCTATTGTAGCCCTTTTAACGGGTAAGACACTGGAAATGTAGCAAGAAGTGAGGGCAGGTTACTGGCAATGTGTTCACACAGACACACATTTTTGTATTTTTATCAATTCAACCACAATTAGTGAAGACGGTTGTCTACCTCTGCACCAACTGCCTGTTTGTTACCCTTTCTCTTTTATCAGGTAATGGTGGAATAATGATAGACTTTGTTTGGATGTGACTAGAAAAAGATGAATTTAGGATACGTTGATTTTGGTTGCAGTGGGATATAGTAAGAAGATTCATAGTTACCAAGGTGTTCACTTAAGTTTTTGCTAACTGCTCTGGTGGAGAAATTGCTTGCTGAGAGATTCTCAAGGCATCATGACATAAATCTGCAGGATGGAAGTGGTATCACAAAAGAGACATGACCATGACCACACAAGTATGTGGGACATGGAGGAGAAGCAGGCCTCAGAATGTTCCGAGCCAGATGCTAGTCTATGGAAACTCCTGACACCAAAAGTCTCTATTCTCAAGGATCCACTGGGTAAGGCAGCACAAGTGACAGTGAATGCACCACACATTTTCACGCCTCTTTCGATGGGAATTATGAGACACAGAATTTCAGAATTCTTGAACGTGTAGTGTACAAGCCACAAAGCGTGGGTACCAGCATGTTAAATCACATCTCGGCTTATCTGACACATTTGTCCTGACAAAATCTCATGGATCCAGACAAAGCAGCACACAAAAGCACCCTCAAAATAAAAATAATCAACCATAGCAGGAAAAAAAAGACTGAATTATCTTTCAATTTTCCCTCTAGAAAACATCACAGAATCATGGCCATATGTAGGAATGATTCAAACATATGCTCATTAAAAATGCAGATGAAAAGGTACTTTAGAGGTATGAGTCATAATTTATAAAAAATAAATAAGTTATTTTTCTAAACTTTGTGATGTGGTTTTTATCAACTTTAAAATAATTTTTAATTTGTGATTTATGGTTCTTTATGATTTATGCTTTCAATGATTTACTTTCTCATTCTAAATAAATATTTGCTCTGTACCTAATTCTGAATTCATAACTTTGTAGGCTTTTCCTTTTTAAAAAGGGCTCTGGCTGGGCGTGGTGGCTCACGCCTGTAATCCTAGCACTTTGGGAGGCCGAGGCAGGCGGATCACTCAAGGTCAGGAGTTCGAAACCAGCCTGATCAAGAGTGAGACCCCATCTCTACTATAAATACAAAGAAATTAATTGGCCAACTAAAGATATATACAGAAAAAATGAGCCGGGCATGGTGGCACATGTCTGTAGTCCCAGCTACTCGGGAGGCTGAGGCAGAAGGATTGCTTGAGCCCAGGAGTTTGAGGTTGCTGTGAGCTAGGCTGACGCCACGGCACTCACTCTAGCCCAGGCAAGGGAGCGAGACT
>CAUYRT010084063.1:0-15861 GCA_963574885.1 Lepilemur ruficaudatus | reverse complement strand
TGACGGTGGTGGTGATGGTGGTGGTGGCGGCGGTGGTGGTGGTGATGGTGGTGGTGATGGTGGTGGTGGAGGTGGTGGTGATGGTGGTGGTGGTGGTGATGGTGGTGGTGATGGTGATGGTGGTGGTGATGGTGGTGATGGTGGTGGTGGTGGTGATGGTGGTGGTGATGGTGGTGGTGGTGGTGATGGTGATGGTGGTGGTGATGGTGGTGATGGTGGTGGTGGTGATGGTGGTGGTGGTGGTGATGTTGACCTAAAACGACCCAGGTCTAGAATCTGGACATGGAAGGGAGCCTGAAATACCCCCTGGTCTAATTCCCATATTCATAAATGTGAGAATTAAGAGTTAGAGAAGCTAAGTGACTTGCTCCTTTGGAGAATACATAAAATACTTGCCCGAGGACTGGCAGCTAGCTAGTGGCAGCAAAGGAACTAGAATCCAAATCAAAGTTGTTCCCACCTCACATAAGAGAAAATTCACAGCCCCACTTGCAAACATGTCACTCCAGATGTCTTCCTCTCTAGCACATTGCCACCAAACAGTAGCCAATCACACTCAACCATCCACAAGTGAATGTTCGGGTGCTTTGGAGAAGGAAGGAAAGTAAGATTGAGCCATTCCATTCCAGTGCTCAAGAGCTGGAGACTGGCTGCTCAGGGGGCAGGTCACCACAGAAGCATCACAAAGAAGGTGCCTGGTAACACAGAAGCACGTTTACCTTTGGAGATGTCTGACCACACATTTGCTTATTGGTCTTAGGGGTAAAGGCAACTTTGTTATGGTCCTAAATTAACTTTGTAATTCCCCTCAGTGCTTAAATATACACAATGAAAAATTTTCTTAATGTCCCTGTTGGAGGGAGTAGCACATGGAAGATGTTGCTAATTTGGGAAGAAGAGGGAAAGCCTTCCAAAAACGGGGAAGAGCATGCACAAAGACGCCAGGACAGAGGCCACATGCAGAGCTGAGGGGAATGAACCCCAGGAAGTAAAATGCACTCCCTGAAGTTCCCCACCAGACGGGAGCCGAGTGGGAAGGCTGGGAGGTGATCAGAGCCTGGTTCTGGCCCTTGGCAATCGGGTTCTGACTCCACCCTGAGGCTAAAGTGAGTTTCCCCTGAAATACATGCCTGGGAGTGGGGGTTGGGTGTGCATGTTAGACACCATCCAGGCCTTAACACGAGAGAGGCTGAATGTGAATGAGATAGGATGGATGAGTGAGGCTGTCTGGGGGACGTAACAGTGGTTCCGATTAGAATCAGGGAGGCCCCAACCAAGGTAGGTCAAAGGTCATTTACTGCACCCCAGTGGTGTCTGGAATATCACCTTGCTCTCTTCACGAGGGTCCAACACGAAACTATTAAAATAACCAGTTGCATTGGTGATTCAGTGGTAGAAGTCTCGCCTGCCAACACAATACTATTAAAATAACCAAACACTCAGGACCTCTCTTTGTGGACCATGATCTATACTGAGTGCTCACACCATGTTTCCCTGTGCACTTTACACTTATCTCAGTTAATGCTCACAACAGCCCTGGGCGGTAGAGGCTGCTGTTACTTCTAGTTCACAGACTCAGGAAGGAGGTCCAAAGAGCACAGCCCTGGGGGGCAGAGTCTGGCTATGTTGGCCAGGCAGTCACCGGTTACCACTACACCCAACAACTGCACTAAGAGCGTGGGCACATTGCAACACCCTCCCTTTCAACAAAGCAAAAGGTGAGCAGCGGATCAGTGGGTGCATCGCCCTGCTAAACCAGGGTGGGAAGAAGTTTTAAAAAACATGCTGGTGTCCTTGGGTTTCAGGCAGTCCACGGCCAGGCACTGGCACCCTTAGATGAGCTTTTCCGGCCCCGTTTACCACCCCTTCTTACCCAATTTCTGCACTGATAGTATCTCCTTGACTTTATTCTCCGACCCTGAAGATCAAGAACAATGTGAGAGGCACTAATAAAAGTGGCTTTTGCCATTTGCAGAGCCCCCAAGGCTCTGCAATTCTGACCACACAGAAGGCTCCTGAACCTCTCTCACCTCTGATCCTGGCCAGGCCATGGGAAGCCAAGGCCTCCTCAACATTCTTGCAAACTCCCAAGGACACACCGTGGTGGCTCTCAGTCTCCCCACCCTATGCCCCCAACCCAGCCACAATCACCCCCACTCCCTTTGAGTCATAAAATTTAACATTCTCTTCAAGTTTCCCCAAAAGGACCAACTTGCAAAAAAGTATTGGTCAGCAATGTGAACTTTACAAATTATTCCCAAGAACATGGAGTTGGTATGCCTCCCCTGATCCTGGCAGGAAAGCTAAGTGTCCGTATTGGACATTTCCTTTGTTCAAAGTCCCTTCTCATCCACGTGGCTCTTAGGGAGGACGGTGCTGCCTCTGGCTCCCCCAACACACAGTGTCCAGCCTGGTGGGCTTCAGAGTCTTCCCTGCCCACCCAGCTGCAGCACCATTCAGCCTGCCCGTTTTCCACCTGTGTCACTCGGCAAACCCCACGGTCCTCCATGGAGGTGACACCCCGTCCCACCGCCCACAGAAGGCAGCTGTGGTCATTCATTGTCTTTCATTACAAACAAGGATCTTAAAATTTCTTATTATTCTTCCATTTTTACTTCTGGTTCTACACAGAGATGCAGAATGAGGCTTTGTTCTTGTTCAAAGGTCACTGTCTCTGATCAAAGTCCCATCTCTGGAGGGCACCGGACAGCCAGCAGTCCTGTCCCCACTCCAGGGACTCGCCAATCAGACCCTTCTTAGCTCCAACCCCAGGGCTCTTACTGAGGAGAACAGGTGCCCTGGGTTTGGCAACGTTTCCAAAGTTCTTTCCCCCGGACAAGAATGCAAGCTAAGGAGATTTTGAGGAATGAGACAGAAAGAAAAGAGAGCAGGTTTGAAAGGACTTCCGAGAAAGTGTCTGGAAGACCCAGGAGACAGGGATGTGACAGGGATCTAGGAAAGAGCAGGACAGCGAGGACGTTGAGAGTGCTGGGACCCTTCCTGGTTCCTGCAGGACCTCAGGGCCGCGTCTCACCCTCACTGCAGACCTGTGTGTCTATCAGAGGCCAGGACACCCAGGCCACCAAGGAAGCGAGTTGGGCTTCCCAGCAGGACAGGGCAAGGGACCCTGCCAGCGCCTGGCGGTGACATCTGCCTGTGGCTCCTGGTCGTCACGCTGGGATGCACTTAATTGGCTCAGTCAGGGAATCGTGGTGTGAGAGCCCCCCCAAATGTCTACCCAGTGTCCCACCTGACTGTGGCCTGTAGAGTGGCTCAAGCTTCCTCCTGAACAGAGAGGTACACTCGGAATACGTGACACATGAGTTCCCAAACCATATTGTGAATCCCTTTCCTTCTATAAGGTTTTGATGGGCTTTTAGCCTCCATTAAAAAGCAAAACAAAACAAAAAAACCCTCAAAATTCTGCAAAGAGTGAGAAGAAAGGGATTTCTTGTCTCCTGTCTTCCAAGTTTTCCTTTCCTTCTCCGGGGTTTCTTATTCATATTCCTTTCTCAGCCCCATGCCTCAGCCAACAAAATTCTCTCTCTGACAAATGTGAATAAAGCAAAACTGACCAAAAAATAAACAAACAAAGAGGACCCTTGTCTTTCCAGGGAGCAAAGAAAGACCGAGGCAGCCAGGCAGTGCCGCTGGCACATCCCTGAGCCCCTGTGGCCAGGCCAGCTGCTGGGCTGGGGACTCTTGCCCGCCCACAACCTCCCTGCTCCATTGGTTTTCCACCTCAGCCCACCTTGAAAAGGCTGCTATTTTCCAAAAGACTTTGATCACATGAGTAAACAGAGAAAACAACAAAGAAAAGTCAAGTTTACAAAGCGTAGGTGTGGCCCCACCGTGACTCAGACTGGGCACAGCTTCCAGAGGCCAGGATCTTGCCTGGGTTCCCCACCAAGGAAGCTCAGCTCTTCAAGTCTTCAACAGCTTGGTCCTGCAGCCTCCCGTCCTTCAGGGAAGATATTAGCATCAAGGGTCACAAATTCAGATAACTACAGGGGCCAGGCCGGAGACCTAAAACGACCCAACCCGTCACAGACGGGCAGCAGAGTGGAGGCCTCAGGCCCATTGGGGCCCCTGCTCAGTTGCAGCCCGTGCTCACCACGCGGACACACGCTCCTGCGGATGCCTTGTCTTCTCATTTTTTCAAGAGAAGCCAGAAACACAATTTTCATATGGAAGGTCCCAAGTTTTAAATGTCTGTAACCAATTCAAACTTTCTTAGAACACCGCGTGGACCAAATACCACGCTCTGCTGGCTGGCGCTGGCCTGGGAGGCGCCAGTGGGGGACTGGCAGCTCAGGGCACGATGGGTCAGTGCACACGCATGTCTCACCCGAGGGGAATCACGACTTCCCTGGGGTACAAGTTATCACAGCACAGTTACCCCAAAATACGCAGTCGAAACACAACAGCGTCTCCTCTCTGCCTCTCTTTTAAGGAATATTAAAGGATTTTTCTGAAATTGGCTGTCAATCTGATTATCATTCAGACTCATGTTTTCATTAGTGTTTTCTTTAGAAAGTTGAGAATTTCCCCCTTTGTGCTTTTTTTTTTCTTTCAGAAGGATGGAAAGCGAGGTAGACAGACAGGCAGACAAGCTTAACTTCTGAGCTCCATCTCAAAGTTCAGGAGCTTTACAGCCACAGTACTCTTCCAAGTAGCTAAGGGAGGGGTGAAAGATAAGTTTTTAAAATCTGTACTTTTCAGTTCAGTTCAACAAATATTAACTCTCTCCGTCCCAGCACAAATTCTGTGTTCGAGGACTGTCCCTGTCCACAGCAGCTCCTCGGATGCCAGGTCATGTAGTGCATTTAGCTGAGGGGAACTCTTCAACCCAGGACTTCTTTTGCTTCTAGAAAACAACTTTTTAAAATAGTCACTTAAAGTGAAGACAATGACAGACGTTGCTGGGCCAACCATCTGTTTTTTAGAAATGATGCCATCACCTCAGCACCACCCAGCATGTTTGGGGGGTCACAGGCCAGAGATGTGTCACTTCTTGACCTGCACAGACTGTATATGGTGCTCGGTGCCTAGAACCAAGCCTGTCTTTACACAGCAGAACCCTCAGAGGGCAAGCCCCAAGGGGTCCCTAATCTCTACTGGGGGGCTCTGTCTCTCATCTGGGCCACTCAGTGCCTCGTGGAGAATCCTAATGTAACATATTCTGGCAGCAAAAATAGGCGGTTATATCTTGATTGAACATAAACATGAGCTTTATGAAGTGACACAATCTTTAAAACACTTAAATTCACTCACTCAAGCAAACTGTCTTGAGGACATACTGTTTACATATCAGTTTAAACTATAAAAGATACGACTTTCATATGCATAACTGTTTGCATTTATCAAAGTACTCTCCCATGCATAATCTCATTTGATCTCTGCAAAACCCTCTAAGGTAGAAGAAACTGATGCCCCCCCTCCCAGGTTTTGCCAGTCAGGAAAGTGAGGTGACATGGCTAGTCCTTGGTCACCAAACCTACGAAAATCAAGACCTAAATGTGAAGCCAGGGTCTCCAGCTTGGAACCATGGCTTTTCCACCTTCCCTCGGCAGTCCTTGGGTGCAAGGTATGGCACCAAACCTATTCTTAAACAGTTACAAGGTAAGTCAGCAAGCCCTGGTACAAAGAATTCTTGTTAAATGGGTTATTGCACCTCAGCAAACACTTTGGGAAGTGACAGAACAAAATCAGCACCTTGAAGACACCAGTGTGGCAGACACATGAAGGACCACAACAAGCTTTCTAGCATCCATGCCTGAAACACTGAGCACTCTGCCTTCCTCGGCAAACATCAAAGTAATTATAATCTACAAAAATGTAGCGTAAGGGCCACCCACGTTTTCCTTGGAATGTTAAGGAGCTTGGGAAGAGGCATCAGCTTCATTCACTCTGTAACTACATATGGAACTACTTTGCCTGCCCAAGACCCACTTAGGGACCACCCTGTTCCCCTTCCTGGTCCTGGTGTTGTGGAGGGGACACTGATCTGTGCCCTCAGCTGGGGAGGTGGGCACCCGCCCTGGCCCAGCCCATCAAGGTGCTTCCCCAACAAGGGCACAGTGACTGATTCAGAGCCTGTGAGCCAAGTGTGTCCAGTCATACCTCTTCCCAGAACTAGACTTATCAGAAAAGAAGCATCTCTTGGGAGCTTAGAGAACTAGCTGTGACACAGGACAAGCCATGTTTGCCACCACACATGGAGAGCCTACTCAAAAATGAGGCCAATACAGACGGAAAGTGAAAGTTAGAGACACAGCAAGGGTCTGGATGACATCTGAGCCCATGGATACAGTCAAGCTCAAAAACCATCACATCCCGAGATTTCTAAATTGTCTGATCCACTAAATTCCCTATTTTGCTTGAACAAGTTTAAGTTGGGTTTCTGTCACTTGCAACCAAGAGTCTTGACTGTTAAAGCCAGCATAGATCAGAAGTAAAACTTTTTGAACTGGTATAGTGAAATTGTAGGTTAATTAGTAATTAGATTAATTAGTAAGTATATTAAATTTATTTTGTTAGAAATTTTGTAAAAGAAAATGTATAATTATGTGATCATAGTATGTTTGAGAATACTTTATATGCTATAGTTATGGTTTTGATAATTATTAATCATGGTATTCTTAACAGAAATGCTATATTGGTAAAATTAGGGAGCATTGCTAACAAAAGCATGTGTCAAGCTTCAAGATTCTTAGCCGTGCAAAAAAGCTGTGCTCTAGTAACATTCTTTGACCTTCACAGAGGTCAAGGTAACCACCTCCTAGATGGGCCTCAAGGCCTCTGCTCATCACTTCGTAGGTCCAGAAACTTAGTTTTGAAGTAGCCAGGGCTAGCTCATCCCTCATCTGCGCAGGAGGCACCTTCACAGCCCACAGGTTAAACTAAAGTTCCTAACATGTCTTATCATCACCCCAAGTATCGAGACCCCATGACTCCTGAATCTCAGTGCACGTCGTTTTCCACTACATCAGGGTGACTTTCAGAGGCAGCAGACATGATCAGGAAATAAACCTCCCCATGTTAAAATTAGAAGGAACCTAAGATCACCCCATCATGTTTAGAGATGAAGCAAGTGAGTGATAGAGAAACTAAGTCCAAAGTCACACCACTGTTTAATCACAGCACAGGGCCTGGGACATCAAGTCTCCTGACTCTCAGAGCAGAGCTTTCCCCCCTCTGACCTGCTGCCCTCCTTGCAAATTCTTTATTTATATGCTACTCTGCTTAAAGACCATGACCCTGAAATGTGCACGTGTAAAGCAGACTTTTATAATCCAAACGCTATGCTCTCTTCCACATCTGTGATGAAGTGGCAAATCTATCTTGTTAGCAGATTATTCAGTTCAGTTTAAATAAAGCAGAAATCAGATGATACATTATAGTAACATTCAGAATAACCCAAAGCTACTGACAAGGACAATTTATGAACATTACTTCCATGTTGTTTTTATTATTAGAAAGTCTGAAAGTTTCATGGACTAAAGATTAGCCTATATATTTTCCTCACCATGTTTTAAAAGATTAATTCATTCAATTAAAATTTATTAATGGGCCTGGTAATACCCAATGCTCCAAGGATACAAAAGTGATTAAAACAGTTAAAAATCACTACCCATATGCAATCATATGCCCTTATATTCTAGAAGGAATCACATATTTGGAAGAGAGGGAGGCATCCAGTGTGGAAAAGATAAAGCCAGAGAACAAAGTCCAGAAAAAGCTGGTGTCTTCAAGGGACCACTCTGACCACCCAGGACAGTGTGGCAGGAAATGCCCAGAGCCCAGGAACGTCCAACTGACACACTGTAGCTTTAACCTGTAGAAATCAAAGCTACCGAAAACTTTTAAGCAAGAAAAAAATGTGCAGTCTTCCCCTGGCAGAATACAAGCTAGGTTGTAAAAAACAGAAACTCGGATTCTGTGCACTCATCAGACGGACAAAAGGTACACTAAGTGCTGGGTGAATAAAACAGCCTCCAGCAGACACAGAGGAGAGAAGCACACAGACTTGGTGATAAGGACGGTAAGTGAATGAGCAGGATACGGAGACAGAGCATGGCAGGGAGGCACACTTAGACAGGAAAACCCCTAAGGAGGCACCTCTTTGCTGAGCCCTGGAGGAGCCCCAGGGGTGGGGGTTCTCCAGAAGGAGAGGACTGTGGGGTCCCAGGCTAGTGCCAGCCCAGGGCTGGGAACAGGAGGTTGAAGGTCAGGGAAGTCTCAGAAGACATTCAATCACTTTAAGAGGGAATGACATAGCTTTCCTTTGCTTGTTTTCTAATCCTAGCTGCTCAGTGCAGAGTAGATTGGAGTCAGACAAACGGCCAAGGAAAGCGCAGCTACCGCCCACGTGCCCGGTGAGGGCTGTGAGGTTTGGGAAGGAGGGGGCTGAACCCCTGTGTCCCTGTGCTCTTTTCTCATTTCAGACAGGCTCTTTGGGAAACAGGAGCCAAAATTATTGTCAAGTCCAACAGACGTGCCAGATGCTGCTGCCCAGACCAACAATCTCACTACAAAGGTCCCCATCTTCACAGCTTCTCTGCAGGGCCTCATGGTGGTGGCCAAGTGAGTGGCTCAGTGTGCAGAGCAGCAGCCTGACAGGGGGAGGTGGCAGAAGAGAGCAAACTTGTCCTTTGAGGCCAGGCCCTGTGCCCCATCTCTGCTCTCTCCCTGCCCCCTAGAGTGCTGGCCCCTCCAGCCTCCCATTCTCAGGCCTTGACACCTAGGGTGGGGCTGGGACTTGGGAAGCAGAAAGGGAGGAATGTGTCAACAGCCTGCCATTCTCTGGATCTCCCCTGCCCAGCACCAGCCTGTCACCTACAGCCCCTCTGGCAGTCACCATCCCTCCCTCCAGTGGCTAGGGACAGAACCAGCCCCTAACTGCCTGAGGTTCCAACAGTCCCGCCAGCAACTGCTCCCAGTAACTGCCACTGACTCAGAACTGCCGGGTCCCACTACCCACAGAGACCAGGCTCTCCCCAGCCCTGAAGTCACCTTCGTTTTTCTTCTTACCCTCCTGGATGTCTTCACCCCAGCTAACCCCTGTTTTCTGACACTTTCTAAATGGTGCCGAGGGCATTAACGGACCTAGAGCTTTCTCGACATCCTAGCCTTTTGGGGACCCACTTAAGTACTTTTCTCAAAGACAGCTCAGGATCACGCAGTAACTCTCTCCTAGAAAGAATATCCTGCTATGGTGGGTTGCTCGCGCTACTCTGACCACCCGTAAGATTTGTCTAAAGTCTAGTCCTGGGTCTGCCAATCCCTTCTGCCTCAACAGCAAAGTTGTGACATCTGGACTCAAGGCCCAGAAATCTTATCATTTCAAATTTTGCATGGGCAGACCATAGCTGCTCTGTAGCCGAGCTCTGCCCTGTGGCCACCCTCTCGCTGCGGACACAGCTGGTCCTCTGCTGGCCTGGGCCCTCTTGTCATTCGATATATCATTTCATTCTTTACCCAGACCCCATCCCGTGCCCTCTTCACAGCCCAATTTCTTGAAAATTTTGCTTATCTTATTCTCCCTTTCCTTACATCCCACCTGATCACTCTTCAGTCCCAACATCCTCCCTCCCCTCCCACAACTGGCCAGTGAGCTGCTAATTGCCACAAGCTGAGAACCATTTTACCCTCCCCCTGGGCTGGATCTCTGGGGCAGCCCATTCTGTCAAGTACTCTGTTTTAAAACTCTGTCTGAGCTCTCTGCCGAGCTTTCTGTCACACGACAGGCTGTGAAGATGAATTTAGACACTGCCCCTTCAAGAAATTCAGTCTGGCTCAGGACACAGCCTAAGTGCTCTGTGGGAACATAGAGTGAGCACCTAGCCCAGCCTGGAAAGGTGTTGCAGAGTTTTCTGAAGAACAGGGGCTTGAGTTAAATCAAGAGGGATGAGGAGGAAATCCCCACATAAACAAAATGTGAAAGGCAAAAAAGGGGGCTTTTGTTGCCAAGACAGTGGAGTGTCTCCCAGACCCCAAGGCCAAGACCACAGGGCGCTTCAGAGGGAGCCTGGAGCCAACCCCGGGAAAGCCCTCGGCATTCTCCTGGCCTCTGCTCCTCCCTGAACAGCTCTTTCCCTCTTTCCTCTCTGAGGAATGACCTCCCTTGGCCCCGTTTTGTTTGTCTGTTACCCACCAGAACAGGGGCGATGACTTTCTCAACACTAACTCTCATGTCGAGAATGGTGTATCCACAGCCAGGCTCACTGCCCTAATTCAGCATGGCCAGAGGGACAGAGCTGCTCGGGGCAGATCTGCCAGCCAGAGTCCACCCTGTGTAGAGGACCGTCACAGCCCCGCAAGGCAGGCAGAGGGCTGAGCCTACCTGTCAGAGAGTGAGGGTAGATGGGGCTACCACTGAGCACATTTTGAATTGAGTCTTTTTGTTTCTATAATAAACTCTCTATGTCTGAACTGAGAGAGGGAAGCTCCCACCTGCTCCAGCCCTCTCACTCTTGAGTCTTCTTGGCCACCAGGCACCCTTGGGAACCACATGGTAGGAATGAGTTGAATATATGCGCAGTTCTGGATGCTCAGCCCTCTCTCACCTCTTCCTGAGTATCTGGCTTGATGCCTGGCACTGGACAGTCACTTGTCTGGTGGTGCCACTGTTCGGAGGACTGGGAGCCCTCCCAAGCTCTTCCCAACACTGCTTCCCCACAGCTGGCTGCCAGGAGCAGAGGGTGCTTCTGCCCTGAACAGTGACTCTCCTACTGGCCAAAGCCAGGCCTGGCTTCCACAGAGAGCACCACAGAGAGGCCTCAGCCATTCCCAACATCACATGGGTGGTCTGCCCTTGACAGCTGCCAGGATGCTGCCAAGGCATGCCACACCCAATGGCCCACAGTGTTTCTGATACAGACGCCCAGTCTGTCCTGGAGTCACCTGGCCAAGCTTTGTAGCCAGGTGCATTTCCCATGCTCCCAGAGAACCAGGCTCCACCTCGCCTCCTCCCCTAGGGCCTGTGTGGGTGCATTCCCAAAACTGAAACCACCTGAATTCCTGCAGCACTCCCCCACACGTAGGTAGGTTAGGTAGAACCGTAACCTTACACAGCCCCACACATTGTAATGGGCATTGGTCTCCATCTCACACGTTAGAGTGGGTGCCTGTGGAGGCAAATGGGGGTGGGGACTGGGGATTGGGGATAAAGCAGAGAAAATGAAATGAGATAGGGTCTTGGACAGACCAGGGATGAGAATGAGCCAAGAACCGAGAAGGAATAAATCAGTCTCGTCTTCCTGGTTCTACCCTGGAGGGGGCACTATCTCTGCTCTAACCATATCCTAGGGACACGAGTCTGTCCCCAGTGTCTGCAGCCTTTTCCAGAAGAGTAGCTAAGGAGCAACTGCAGCCAGAAAGCCAGGGAGTGCATGGCCCCTTGAGCAGCTTATAGCTGGCAATGATGACCGAGGCAAGACCAAGACTGCAGAGTCACTTAGGCTCCAGGGCTCTCCGCTGTCCAGGCCAAAGCCGAAACTGCACTTGAAGCCCCCCTGGCCTGGCTCCTTCCAACTTGCCTCCCTACTCTCCATCGAGTTCCCCTGAGAGAACTTCCTTAGCTAATCACCTGCACCCGAGTCTCTGTCTCAGGGTCTGCTTCTGGGGAACCCCGCCTAAAACCATTCCCCGCATGAAAAAAAAATAAAAATAAATTGCCATGGGCAACCTCATGCATGCAAAAACTGAAACGCACTCTCCTATAACTCCACAAAATTTCCATTAAATATTTAGAGACCTTGTTTTCCCCAGATTGAATGAATTGTTCAATTACCAGAATCTCCAGTACGGGGCTGGGAAGGAAGGCAGGGAAAGAAAAAGCCCTGATTTCCAGCATTTGTTAATTTATGTCTTATGAATATTCCCACTGTGGCAAATCCTAAGCCACCAATATGTCACTGAACCCAGGTGGGGCGGGAGGGCTGGACACAGAGAAGTAAAATGGGCCCTTACCAGCCCAAGAGCCAGCGCTGCACATCACGTGCGCCCCCAGCCTGCCCTCGGGGTTCTGCCTAAGCTACCGAGAAGACATGTGAGCATGACATTGGCTGTGGTGGCCATCCACTGAGTCTCCTCCCTCAGAGACTTTCTCTGTGTGTGGTTGCACAGGCCTTCAGGCCTCATGACATGTCTTCTACCTTCATGACTCGCAGGCTGTCGCAGCATGACCTCGTAGTCCTCTCACCCCGGTCTGCTGCACTGCCAGTGTCCCACCCAGGAAGCAGGGCATAGCCCCTGCCCCAAGCCCCAAGCTTGGGGAATCTTCTCTGGGAGTAGGAGGTGAGACGGGGTGGGGGCACCCCACTTTCCTTCTGAATGCTTCTCAGCCCTCTTCTCAGCATTTTGCCAGTCGCTTCTTCCTTTGGGACACCAGGATTAAAGTAACCTTTATTCATTCACTGCTCTAGAACCTGGGGCACAGGGGATCACAGAAACTAGCTTGTGTTCGGTTCCCGTTCCCTGCTGCTGGCTGTGCAGCTGTGTTAAAAGCCACTGGCTGATTGGAAAAGCCTTCCTCACACAAGGACAGGCAATTGCAAAGGCTCAGAGGCAGGAACCAACCTGATGTCTGGGCACAGAAAGGAGGCCCGTGAGGGTGACCAGTGCCTGTCACGGCAGGTAGCAGGAGTCAGAGAGGTGGTCAGAAACCACATCACACAGGGTACACAATCCAGGGGGAGGAGGTAAGATTTTTAGTCCAGCTGCCAAGGGAAACCACTGAAGGTTTGTAAGAAATAGTGGCATAATCGGATTTATACTTTTAAAAGATTACCGAAGCCAGTCTGTGGTGGAAACAGAGAAATCATTTCAATGAAGCTCCTATAGAAAACCAAGTGCAAGCAGGCAGCATCTGAACTAGGGCTGTGAGGCAGTGAGACAGAAGCACTGGAGACGTGCACAGGAGAGAGAAGGGACCGGGCCTGGGTGCTGATTGAGGTGGGGGATGGGGGAGAGAAACAAAGGCAGCCTCCAGGGCCTGTGTGAGCCTGGCCGGGTGTAGTCTCCTCTGAGTTGGGGAAGAGGAAAAGGAATCAGCTGGGCCAGAGCAGGATGAATTCTGCCTCGTTAAACTGCAGTGACCCTTAGACATCCAAATGGAGGCGACACATGAGTCATTAAATATAGGAGTCAGGAACCCAGGGGAGGAGGTGAGGACGAGAGATGGAAATCTGGGAGTCATCAACATGCAGGTGGGATTTAAACCATGGGCTGAACTTAAACCACGGCCTGGGGGAGAGAGGGCTGAGAGCAGAGGAGAGGTGAGAGTGGGGCTCACTCTTACCTTGGGGGAAGAGCCTTGAGACTTGCCGCTTCAAAGGCACCTGAGTTCCTTGATGACGCAGACGTGTCCACAGGCAGCTGGAAGCCAATGCTGACCTTGACAAGGGCCGTTTAGTGGGTGGGGGCACAGGTACCAGAGGGAGGGGGTTGAAGAGTGAATGGGACCCAAATTCCTGCTGTGAAAGCAAGGAGTGTGTGGCAGGAGGAAGAGAGGGGGTCACTGCAGGATGCAAATGCTTGAGAGAGTGGTGGGAACAGCGCCCCCCGTGGACACGGAGGGCTTAGCCTCTGGTAGGAGCAGAGACACCACCTAGAAGAGGAAGATGGAGAGTAGAGGTGTAGGCGAAATAGGTTGTCATGTTTGGCCACGAGAAGATGAGACTTCCATTCATTGTTTTTCTACAGTAGTTTCTCCGTGAGGTGTGAAGCAAGATGTTAGATTTAATAGGTTCTTATACAAAGAAGGACTATTAAGGAGCATCTCAAGGGTAGAAAATGACTTCTCTCCTCCCTGCTTCCCCACCATCCTTGGTGCCTAATGCAGGAACTTACACTAAGTGGAGGAGGAAGCCGTAAATGTTTACTGAAGACCACATCCATGTTCACGCAGGGCATCTTGGGCTGCATGTGTGCCTAAGATCATTTTTCCATAATTTTAATGTCATTTGCACACAAGATATTGTGGTACTTCGGGATGAACCAAACTGACCATCCAGCCATGATTTTGGTGTCAAGAAAAAAGCTGTCCCTGAAGAAGTTCATTTCATAAGTTTTGGTGTCCCAAAGAAGCAGACCTGGCTTACTTGATGTTGCCAGGTGATAATGGTGATAATGCCTTTTTTTTTTCAAATGGGGTCACAAGAGGGCCTACTTTATATCAAGGTTCTACATTATATGTGTATTTTAGGATCCAAGATACACAGAAAAAACTTGTTGATACTTCTTAAAAAATTTTTGGTCTGTATTTCAAAATGGATCAAAGGCATTTAACCTCTGCTGTCTCCCAAACCCCTACCAGATGGAAATAAACCTAAAACGTAAAAGATAATGAGAGAGAACAAAACAGAAACAAAATTTTGGAAGCCAGCAAGCAGATGGGTCGATTGTCACTGGCCGAGTAGGACTGAGAAAACTGCCTTGGGAGGCAGCAATGGCAAAGCCTGGGACAAATCTGATTGACACCACTGGACTCCCCAGGACACAGGAGTTAGGTAGACCTAGAAACCAAGGTGATTGGGGCGCTCAAAACTTTTTAAAAATCTGTTAGACCCCCCTTCCCCACTCTAGACAGCTGAACAAAAGAAACTCTTCTGGGGAATCTGATCCTCTAGGAGAAAAGGCCTAAAAATACTCAACTGAGGGATCCCCTCACCTCCAAGTTAAACACTTCAGCCACATCACACTGTGAGGAAGACGACAGAGTTAAACAGTGATGCTCGTGTGTACAGGATCTCAGTGAGCTTTTAAGTTCAAAGGATGACGGGCCAATTTGAGGACAAAGACATGAAATGAAAGAGATTAAAACAAATACATATAAAGAAACTTGAAGGAAACGAATTTGAGAATAACAAAATTTTTAAATACTCTCAATATCCTCATGGAGGCAAGGAAAGATATAAACCCATTTAAAAAGAGCAAAATGGTTTCATAAAACATCTATCTATATAAAAACATGAAATGTCTTATTTTGAATCAAAATTTAGTTTATTATATCTCAAACAAGCAGTACAACTTATCAAAGTATGTACCTAAACTGTCGACACAGTTTGCCATCTTAATGGTAGCTTGTTTATGCCAGCAGTGAAGAAGCCTGGGGAGAGAGTGGCTGTGAAATCACGAAGGGCATTTTCCACAGCTTGTTGAGAATTGAATATTTTTCCTTTCAAGAAGTGGTCCAAAGCCTGGAAGAAGTGGTAGTCAGTTGGTGCAAGGTCTGAGAGTTTCCAACAGAGAGTTTCCAAGTCCAGCGTCCGTGGTTCGAGCAGTGTTGTTTGTGTGACATGTTGTGGAGCGCTGTCTTGCAAAAGGACTGGCCTGTCTCTATTGACCAATCTCAGCTGCTTAATCACAAGCATCCTTGTCATTTCATCCAACTGGTTGCAGTAGACATCTGCTGTAATCGATTGACCAGGTTTCATGAACCTGTAGTGGATAATACCAGCGCTGGACCACCAAACAGACACTATTAGCTTCTTCCGATGAATATTCGGTTTTGTATTGTGTTTCAGCACTTCATCTTTATCCATCCATTGTGCTGAACACTCGCGATTGTCAAAAAGAATCCATTTTTTATCACGTGTAACAATGTGGCATAGAAATGTTTCGCCTTTATGTCATGACAGCAAAGAAAGGCAATCTTCGGGAAGATTGCTGACACTCATTTAATTCATGCAGTAGCCATCTATCCAGCTTCTTTACCTTGCCCATTTGTTTCAAATGGTCCAGTATTGTTGGAATAGTAACATGAAACCCTGCTGCTAATTCACATGTATGTTGAGATGGATTCGCTTCCACTACAGCTTTCAGCTCATCATTATCCACAGGTCTCAGGTCACCCCT
>CAUYRT010084062.1:0-12055 GCA_963574885.1 Lepilemur ruficaudatus | reverse complement strand
AGACCCCGTCTCTACTATAAATAGAAAAAAATTAATTGGCCAACTTAAGATATATATAGAAAAAATGAGCCGGGCATGGTGGCGCATGCCTGTAGTCCCAGCTACTCAGGAGGCTGAGGCAGAAGGATCCCTTGAGCCCAGGAGTCTGAGGTTGCTGTGAGCTAGGCTGATGCCACAGCACTCACTCTAGCCCAGGCAACAAAGTGAGACTCTGTCTCAAAAAAAAAAAAAAAAAAAGTGAGTATCCTGAGAAAGCAATTCTGCAGAGCAAGTGTCCTGGAGAGGCTGATGTCACCACCAAAGCCAGGCAGTTTCATTTCCACCTCATTCTGTTGGTTATAAGCAAGTCACTGAAGTCAGTCAACTCTATCTCTCTCCATGGGTTATGGCACATCAGAGTGCAGAAAAGCACATGGGCCCCCAAGCTGATAAAGGAAAGCTACAAAAAACCCACAACTAACTTCATACTTAAGGGTGAAAGAATAAGTATTTTCGGGCTGGGTGTGGTGGCTCATACCTGTAATCCTAGCACTCTGGGAGGCCGAGGTGGGGGGATCACTTGAGGTCAGGAGTTCAAGACCAGCCTAAGCTCAAGAGCGAGACCCTGTCTCTACTATAAATAAAAATAAAAATAAATTAGAACTAAAACTAAAAGCAGAAAAAAAAATTAGCTGGGTGTGGTGGCATGCGCCTGTAGTCCCAGCTACTTGGGAGGCTGAGGCAGAAGGATCACCTGAGCCCTGGAGTCTGAGGTCGCTGTGAGCTAGGCTGAGGCCACAGCACTCTAGCCCAGGCAACAGAGCAAGACTCTGTCTCAAAAACAAAAAAAAAGATTATAATGAAAAACCATGATTTTCTGCCTACCCACGCTCCCAGAATCCCATACCCACAAGGTCAACTACTTGCAACTATTTTAGCCATTTATTCCAGGATTATACTTCCATATTCTTTCACTGTTCTTTCTTGACTCATCCACTTTTTTAAACTTTATGGATTTTCTATCATGGAGGATGAAGGCTGAGTACCCTTTCACTCTCTCAATCCTTCTCCTCCGCCGTCCTTCGCATCTAGTTATACTACAGTTAATGTTGTTATTCAGTATTCATTTTTTGTCAAATATTTGTTGAAGCCATACTATGTGCCAGGCACTTTTGTTGGTGCTGGAGAATCCTTAGTAATCAAAGTCCTAACATTGATGGAGTTTGTAACGGTTCATTAAAATATGTTCACTGAGGAGCCAAGTAATATACGAGGACAGCACTTTCTTTCTGGTACTACTTGCTGTTTTTCCGAAAGCTAATAATTACTTTTTGTTTCTTGTTGGCTCACGTTTCTAAGTACCCAAATCATTCTTCTTTTACTCTTATAGAACTACAGCATATAGCTTCTCTCTGTACCAGTAACCTCTCAATCCCTTTATTCCTCCTCTTCCCTTCTCTCCATTTTAAAAAGTTTGAATCCATGTAAGTTTTACATATTTCTTTTTTTTACTGTGTGTTGGTTTTCATTGTTTGACCGGCACTCAGTGATTTCTTTTCTTTCAGTACTGAGAAATTTACTAGATTAAAAAAATAACTTCTTTTTCTCCATCTTCTCTGTCCATAATAGCATCCTTATTAGTAAAATATTAGACTTTCTGGAGTGGTCTTCTACATCTCCTATATTTTCTCTTATGTTTCCTATATTTTGTCTTTTTTTTAATCCTTTCCGGGAGAGTTCCTAGACTTATTCTCCCAAATGTTATTGCATCTTTTACATATATATCTTTTATATCTATAAATATATTTTAAGGCCGGGCGCGGTGGCTCACGCCTGTAATCCTAGCACTCTGGGAGGCCGAGGCAGGAGGATCGTTTGCGCTCAGGAGTTCGAAACCAGCCTGAGCAAGAGTGAGACCCCATCTCTACTAAAAATAGAAAGAAATTAATTGGCCAACTAAAAATATATATAGAAAAAATTAGCCAGGCATGGTGGCTGGCGCATGCCTGTAGTCCCAGCTAGTCAAGAGGCTGAGGCTGGAGGATCACTTGAGCCCAGGAGTTTGAGGTTGCTGTGAGCTAGGCTGATGCCACGGCACTCTAGCCCAGGCAACAGAGGGAGACTCTGTCTTAAAAAAAAAAGATAAATAAATTATATATATATTTTTTAGTTGGCCAATTAATTTCTACTTATAGTAGAGACGGGGTCTCGCTCTTGCTCAGGCTGGTTTCGAACTCCTGACCTTGAGCAATCCGCCCACCTTGGCCTCCCAGAGTGCTAGGATTACAGGCGTGAGCCACTTCACCTGGTCGAAAACTTTTATTTTTAAATCTCTCCTGTATTCATGATTATATTTTTCTTATTCTTTTCTGTTTTTACTTTTTTTTCTTGATCAGTTTTCAGTTTCATCTCACTGATATTTTCATTTTCTCTTTTTCAATTTCTTTCTTTTTTCTAATTTAGTAAGATAAATATTTAGCTCTCTATGTACTTAATCAAGAAACTCTTTGTGGCATGCGGGATTGGGGTTAGGGTGCTATATCAGTATATTAATATGAAAACATTAAATAGTAAGCTAAGAAAATTCATTAAGTCTAATTAGCTAAAGGCACAAAGTTCATTAGTCACTTTCTATTCTTTTCTGTTTGTGTGCCAAGGGGCTGAGAGGTGGCAACAGATGCTTGTGAAGGAGATGAGAGAAAATGACAGAGAGGACCCTGACAACTGCACTGTCTTGAGGCTCTCTGGGAACTTCTGACAGCTAATAGTGTGCAAAGAGGGCAATTTTAGAGTTAGAAACAATTAAGTAATGGCAATTTAAATTTGAAGGAGGGGAGAGAACATGCCACTCACGCACACAACTAGTGTTATTTCCATTCACTGATAATTTTAAAATAATACTGGGAATTATTTTATGAGAAAATGCCCAAATATTTTTCTGAGTTTTCAAGCCTTAGGAAAAGATCACTGAAATCATTACAGCTTCTGAATCCCATCCTGTATTTTTATTTTTCATAGTATCTTTATGATCTTAATTGAGGTCTTTTTCAGGGAAGGGATAATGTGTTTAAATGAGAAGTTCTATATTTTCTCAAATGTCAGTCTTGTTCCTCAGAAAACTGGAGAAAATGGAGCTTTCAGATCGGAATCTAATTTTTTCCCAACATCTGATTAGAAAAAACTTCCTACATACAGAAAATTTGAGCAAAATATAAATACCCATATACCCGCCACTCAGATTCTATAATCAGAATTTAATTTTTATTAGCTAGAATTAGCATTTGCCTAAACCTACAAGTGATGTTGAATAGAGTGATAGCTCTACCATAATCACAGGCAAGTAGTCTGTTGCTACTGGCAAGTCCAGCGCTTCCTAAGAGTTCTGTACCGTGGCCAATTCCATGAGTGCTCTAAACAAGCCAACACAGGTCAGCTGTTGCTGGGTGGAGGAGTTTCTGAAGAGTTCTTCCCAGCTTAAATAAACGAAATTTCAAAGTTATCTGGCTTGCTGCCTAAAGACACCTACAGTGTTTGGCTCTTAGAAGCAGCGATGTTCACAGGTATAACCTAGAACTTTCTGGTTGTGCAACAAGGAGCAACAGAGACCTTGATGAAGAAGAGGAGGTAGCTGGGATTCACAGCCTCTCAACACCAATTTTCCTAAAAGATCCACCCTGTGGCCGTGGCCACTGTCCCCACAGACAGCTCGTTCCCCATGTGTCTTTTCTATAAATTCATACCACCACCTGTTTTCCAGAGCCACTAAAGCTGTTAAAAGGGGAACACAATTCCCTGAAATCCAAGGGCAACAGTGGCAATCATCTCTCCACGCTGCCTCCAAGTGCCACATGCGATATCAGAAGGTACGTATTTCAACTCATAATAATTGCTTCACTTTGGCACAGCATTCTCTATCCTTGGCTTATTTCTTTTCCTGGAAGGTCTTGCTTAATAACAATGTCCAGAGCGAAGGATGTGTGCTCATCAGTAACCCGACTTCTTCTCACAGAAAAAAGCAAACTGAATGAAACCTATGGCAATATCCTGTATAAACCGATGTCATTTTCTCAACGCTAAGGCCCTTTGGGACAGCACTAAACGTAGTTTTGAACAGGAGTGGAGCACTTGGGTGAATATGAAAATAACACTTTTAGAATGGGATTAGTATTTTTAAATTATAAAAGTCCTCCCTCTTTTGCCTTTCTGAGTACATGACCTTCACTCTAGATCAAAGGTCAGCAAACATTTCTGTAAAGGGCCAGCTAGTAAGCACTGCAGTCTTTGCGGGCCACACTGTCTACTTGTAAACACTCCACTCTGCCAGAGTAGCAGAAGAGCAGACATAGACAATACTTACACAAATGAGCTTGGCTGTATTTCAATAAAACTGTACTTACAGACACTGAAATAAAGACAACATTAGCCACACACAAAACAAAGCCCTCATATATGCTCTGCACAACCAAGCTGTAACATGAGTTAAAACTTACAGGTCCTGCTACACTCTTTGCAACTGTTTCCTCAAACGTAATCTAGTTCTCAATTTTCAGACACCTTACCACAGGATTAGGGAAAGTCATATTGAGCCTAGATTTTCACCATGATTTAAAGAGTAACTCTTTTGAAATAATTATAGTATTCAGTTTATCAAAGAAATATTATTCTTTTGGAAAGTACTATTGCAAAAGCCTAAGCTATCGTGTAACTCATTTTCTTCCTTAATTGTACATACCTGTTTGGGCAAATGATATGTATACATTCAACAAGACAGTTCTTTCATGGTACAAGCACTTTCTCATCTAAAATGACTACATATTGTTTGTCTAACACTGAAGAATTTTCTACGGAAGTTTAGCAGTAATTCAAACCAGATGCTCCACTTTAAGAATAAACAGTAGCTTGGCAGTAATATTAAAAAAAAAAAAAGTAACATGTAGAGGTTAAAAACGTAGGTTTTAGAGTCAGATGTGAATCAAATCCACACTCGGAAGCTTTCTTAGCTGTGTGTGTGATAGTAGGCAAATGTAAGAATATTTCTACATGTTTCTTCATTTGTATAATAGAGAAATAGCTTGTTCTTAAGATTAAAAGAAGTAATGCACAGCAAACTCTTAACACAGTGTTCAACAAGGCACACAGTAAATGCCCAGTAGATGTTAACTCATTATCATTATTCAGTTAAGTCACTGCTAAGTACCAGACGAGGTCTTGCCATGTTGCTCAGGCTGGTCTCCAACTCCTGGCCTCAAGGGATCCTCCCTGCCTTAGCCTCCTAAGGTGCTGGGATTTCAGGTGCGAGCCACTGTCCCGCCCTGATTTTTATCTGTGTAGAAAGATCATCCATGATATACTGGCTCGATTGCCCAGTTCCTTGATTATATACCATTTTGTAACTACGAAAACTGCCCTAATATAACGCCATATTTGTTTAATTTGAGGGTCCTGCGATTTATTTCATAATAATATTAATAGATGGGTTATGCTGTGCACTCGAATGCCAGTTGGTTCCTTCCACCACTGCACCAGAAGGCAAGAAGGTAGTTGGTGTATTTCCATCTTTGACTTCCCACTGGGGTATTTGCTTGTGAGTGTATAGTTTAAAAACATTTATTAAAGAATTTTTAAAAAGTTCAGATGCCTTAAAGAGAGTTCCACATCTCATGAATGTTCAAGCAAATGCCATTTTATTTTAAAGTTCTTTTTCGGTTTTTTTTTTTTAATTTACAGGTAATACATAGTACACGTGGCAAAAGTGAAGAGGTACCAGCGATCACAACACGGTGCGAAGGTTTTCTCTACCGCCGCATACCACACTGCGACCCTACGTTTGCCCTTCCAAGGGCCCAGCCCTCCAGAGGCGCGAGCCACGTGCTGCTCGCGCCCCGCCCCTGCCTGTCACCGAGAGGTCACCGCGAGCTCCCTTGTCCGGGCCGGGCAGCTGCCTGGCGTTCCCAGCGGCAGTTCTGTTTTCCACCAGGGGACGCCCCGCGTTTAACCAGCTGAGGGACGGACTTCCGGGTTGTCCCGCCGCTTGCTCCCGCTCTGCTCCCAGCGACTGCGTCCTGCCTGGGCCACCGGGACGACACCGGATTCCGCGGGGGTCCCCGAGTCCGCGCCATCCCTCCGCGTCCCGCCCGGTTCTTGCTCCCCTCGCGGTCCGGGGCGGCACTCTGGGGAGACTCCCCGCCGCGCGCAGCTTCCAGGCGTCCCTGGAGACGGCGCGACCCGCGGCCGGCCGGCCGGAACAATGCTCCTTTCAGCGGCGCTCGGGCCGCGGCGCGTCGCCACGGCAACCAGCGCCCCGCCCCGCCCCGCGCGGTCCTCGGCAGCACCGCTTTGTCTCCGGGGCGGAAGCCGCTGGGCCTCCTGCAGCCCGTCCGTGCCGCGCTCACCCCAGACTGGTCACCGGAGTCTCACTCCGAGGCTGCGTCCACGCTGCGGGATTCACTTTCGCAATCGCCGGCTTCCCCGCTTCCCTGCCCCTGGTCTCCGCTGGGCGCGGGCCGCCTCCCCGCACAGAGCGACAGCACCGCCTTCCGCGGCCAAGCCCGGCACCAGGCCGGTCCGTCCCGCGCGGCCACTCGCTTCCGGGCGAACCGAGTTAACAGCACGGCCGTGCGCTTCCCGGACAGTCCTCACTGCAAATGTACCATCATACGCCTTCAAGTTTTGCATCACCCTTCATGAACACATAAATATGATTTTACTTTACTTTGTCTGTGGAAGAACTTCTAAAAACGAAATTCAAAAAGTTAGAAAAAAAATCTTTGGTTGTCATGAGTCTGGGATTTCGGGTTCAAAGAATATAGCACCTACAATCTGCCCCGGGGAGCCTAAAATTGAAACAGATGGTGTTTTCAAGACTATCTGGAAATAAAAAGGGTCACAGTACTGAGAGAAAAAGCAGAATGGAGGAGGAGGAGGAGGAGGCACGCTGTGGGGGAGAAAGGCAGAAGCCCGTGTTGTTACAGCACTGCACAGAGAAAAGGAACATAAAGCTAGTCAATGAACTATTCTGAAGATAAAGACATACTTTAGATGCTATGTGGGTGGGAAAAACAGAGTACTCATAAAATTTTACTAATACTCAAAAGGGTAGATACTAGAGGAAGAAATTTGAGGATAATAGGTTCAAATCTCATTGAGTGTATGCTTAATTTTTAAAGTTGAAAATTATTATTAAATAATAAAAAGGAGATTTAAAAAACTTTGGAAATGCTAAAAGTATGACAAACAAAAGCCAGTTCAGCAGGTGACTGATGAGAGGTAAATTTTTCTGGTCTTTGCTTCCAGTTACTAACAATCACATTTGATAAACAGGAAGCAGCTTAGTCTGGCAAGCAGGAAACAACTGTTTGCAAAGCAAAGGGTTTTCCCCCCCACTGAGAACGGTTTTTATCTAAATTGCTATCTAGAAACTAATAAGTATGTTACTCTGAAAACTCCCGTCTTCACATCCAAGCTCTTTTCCTCCCCCAATACCGTCTGGAGAAAATTCTGTCATTCTGTGAGATCTGATGAATATTTCTCCAGTCATTTCAAATGGAAGTTAACAATGCAGTGTCACAATTTGAAACTCTAGTTATTTGATAGCTTTTTAAAAGTGCTTAAGATTGTTCTTACCAAGCAAAAGCAATATTCCATTTCTGACAGTAATGCGCATGGTTATATCTATAGTCTGATATTTACCAATAAATGCATTGTTTTAGTTTATTGAGGTTACACATGGGCCCAGGTAGAAGTGTGCTGCGTGGAGCTCAGGGGCCACCAGGGAATTAAGTTCGAGGTCAAGTAGACAGAACTCCAGGATTCTGATCCATACGTCACCTAGAGCATCTCTGCTTCATCTGCTTTCTGTATGAGCCTTCACCTGTCTAAAAGAGTGTTTCACTTAATTAAAAAAAGACCACTGTTACAACAGAACTTTAGAGTTGAAAAAGATCTTAGAGATAATTTAGTCCAATGCTCTCATTTTATAGATGAGGCCAATGAGACCCAAGGAATTTCTCTAGATAACCTGCCCGAGATCACACCCTCAGTTTGTGCCTATGGCCCTGTCACTGCTTGTCATCCCCATGTACCAGACCTTTGTACTATGGGCATGTTCTCGTCTTCCAGTATGCTTTCCCAAAGCCCTGCAATTCCAGACCTTACTGAAAACATTTGGTCTATTCATTGACGCAGTTGCCCTGTTCACTCCCACTGGCTATGGCCAGCCTGTTTGGTACCTATCCAATATCCATTCTCCTGTCTTCCTTACTCACAGAGTCCCATTTGGGGGTGAGGGTGGGGATAGTAATGTGCCCAGCTAAAAACAACCCCAGGACCTCTTTTAGCTCAATTCTGAACAATAGAGTACCAGTGGGACTTCAAGGAAAGCTCACCAAGGGAGCTAGTTGGCTCATGCCCGTTTGCACTTTGTCTTTTTTCTGCTTGGAATTTGGCTTGATGACTGGAGCCATAGCAACAATGCTGTGAGCATGAGAGGGACAGTTCTATCACAGGGAGGGTGGAAGGACAAGCTAAGAGAAGCCTGAGTCCTAGATGGAAACTGCCATTCCAGCCCTGGCTTTCTGACCTCTTGACTTCTCCTGATGTGACAGAAAAATAAACCCCTGTCCTGTGGCCAGTATTATTTGGCTTTTCTGTTATATGCAGCTGACCATAATCCCCACTGGCTCCCATTTAGGATGAGAACAAAGTGGGTTAGGATTCAGTTTTATTTAATGATATTTAACATCAGCTACTCATATATCACAGGTCTTATAGTATAATAATTCATTCCCTTAGTCACGTACGGAACAATCTCTTCCCCCCACTCCCTACTGCTGGCTACTGCATGTGTATATCTCTTGCCCAGATGCTAGATTCATGCATTGTAAGACCTAAACTTTCAAGTGCCGCCTTGACATCCTTGAACATCACAGGGTCCAAAGACCTAACTGTAAGATCCCCTACTCTCACCAGATACTCACCCACCAAGAAAGCTCCCTTCAGCTGGACTAGCTGCACCCTAGGCAGGTCTCAACCTAAAGGGCTTCACCGTCCTGTCGGCCCATGAAATTACTCAAACAAGCCAATCACAGGCTCCAGCAGGAACCAAGGGCCGTCCCACCCTCTTGTCACTACCATGCCTGCCTCCCATGGTGTCTGATGGTTTCCTCTACTTCATAATGCAGCCCCTGTGTGCCCCAGCGTGGCAGTCAGTGTCCTCCTCCTCTAGGTGGTGGGTTTATGTCCCTAATAACTGCTGTCAATCTCATCTGTGCAGTGTATCCTGTGTCTGTACTTTCCAGGGCAGAGATCTGACCTTCATCAATAGGTGAACAGGAGGCGATCAATCCTCACAGTTCATGTACTCAACAAACATTATTGAGGTCCCATGGGTGCCAGACACTGTGCTAGACAGTGGCTATGACGGTGAGCAGGGCAGATGCAGTGCCTGGGCTCAAGGAGCACATGCTCTACTGGGGACAACCAGGGAGAAACAGACACAGTGCTTACAAGCTGTGATGGGTGTTATAAAGAATAGAGAACACCTGAGGTGGCAGAGAAAGATGGGGGACAGATTTAGACAAGGTGGTAATGGAGGACTCCCTGAAATGGTAACATAAAGGAAGACTAAAGGAAGAATAGCAGCTTTCCAAGCAAACAGAATACTCTAGGCCCGGAAGCTGGAGTGGGGATGAGGGGGTGGAGGGGGGTGGCAAGAGATTCAACTGGGAGATGGAAGGGGAAACAGAAGAGGTGGAAAAGGCATTTTGGGATTGACTGCCAGGGGAATGCATTGAAGGTTCCAAGCTGCAAATAACTGTTTACAGACTTAAAAGCTCACGTTTGCTGCTGTACAGACGATGGATTGGAGGGTGAGGGTGGAACTGGGAGACCAGTATCGAGGTGGTGACTGCCCTTCAGACAAGATGCGACGGTGCCCTGGGAGGGCAGCAGCAGTGAGCTGGAGAGAGGCCGGATCCCTGAGGCATGTTAGATGGAATCAGCGGGGCTGCCTCCAGATCAGAGGGACGAGGGTGATGGGGCCTAGTGGACGATTCACAGGTTTGAGTAATTGGATAGACGGAGCTGTCGTACAAACTGGAGGTGAGAGGGACTGGAGGGAGGGACAGATTTGGGAAGGAAACGCAAGTCCCTTTTGGACCTGTCCAAAAGGTGTCTGTGAGGCATCTAAGTGGAGATGTCAAATAAGTAATTGGATATGTGGGTCTGGACATCTGTGAAGAGGCTGGGGTTGGAGATAAGACATTGAGAGTCCTTCCACTCCTGAGGTCACCAGACAGAGCGTGGAGAAAGAATGGAGGTGTGTCTAGTAACAGACACCGAGTAATGCCATGCCCCTGGGGTGTGGCAGGACCTCACAGTTGGGACATTCCTGGGGTCCATCATGTGGGGAAGGGATCACTGGGTACAACAGTTACTTTGCTTGGGAGACTGGCACCAGAAGGCCAGGCCGAGGCTGCCAGGAGAGGGATGATACTGTCTCCTTGTCAGACAGGGTTTGGATTTCAGGAACTTGAGACGGCTTGCCTGGGCCCCGGGGTCAGGGGACTTACAGAGAACCTCTGCCATGTGGAAGCAGGTGTGCAGCCCACAGAGACCTAGGGTACCCTGATACCCTAATTACGTCTTTTTTCGGAGATGGGGTCTCATTCTGTCACCCAGGCTGAGTGCAGTGGCACAATCATAGCTTGAACTCCTGGGCTCAGGCAATTCTCCTCTTCGGCCTCCTGAGTAGCTGGGACTATAGGTGCAAGTCACCATGCCCAGATAATTTATTTATTTGTGGAGATAGGGTCTTGCTATGTTTCCTAGGCTGGTCTTGAACTTCTGGCCTCAATTAATTCTCCTACTTCAGCCTCCCAAAGTGCTGGGATTATAGCTTTGAGCCACTGCACCTGGCCTACATCACATTTTGAGAGCTATATTATTAATTGCATGTTACTCTTTCTGTCCATTTCTCTTTTGTCATCTTCAAGTTGCCAGACAATGTGTATAAATGTCCATTACTGGTCACCGCTCTACTATGGGAAATTAAATAAAAAAGTAGTACGTCTACACTGGTGTAGAAGAGTTACAGGGATACAGAGAGCCTCCCAAGTCCGGCATGATAGGAGAAGCAGTTAGTAGTTACAGGTGAGTCTCTTTTTCGAGGGCAGGGACATCAGTCTGTCCTCTCCATGTGGCCAGGCTGCTTCCATGGCCAGGCTTAAAGGAGATGGTTTTGATTTTTTAAAAAGAGCTGGTATTTCTTTACAGCCCCCCCCCCATTTGATTGTACGCTACTTGAAGTAACACACAGGATTTTGTCTTTGTACCCACAGTATCCAGGAGATAGTAGGCACCCCATCAATGTTAGTTGAAAAGATGATTAAACATATACAAGACATTGCAAGACACACACTGGTTCCTCAAAGAGTTTGCAATCCAGACATGATGATCAGATGCATACACAAAAGCATGGCAGAGTGTCAAAAGTACTGTAGGGTTACATGAAAGAGCTATGAAATACTATTTGATCACAGAGGAAAGTACTTCCAGTGTAGGGGCATTAAGCTTGGAACAGACTTCATGGAGGAGGAAACATATGGCTGGGCCTCCGAGGCTGGAGAGAAGTTCCACAAATAAGATGAGTAAGAGAGAAATATGTGCCAGGTAGAGCAGTCAGTGAGAACAGAGGCATGGCGATGAGGCATTATTCCGTCTCGTCAACGTATGACCAGTAGTGAGGCCTGTTAAGGATTTCAGAGGACAAAGAAGAGTCAATGCCAGAGAGGGGTGATAGAGCCCCACTACAGAGCCCCCAAAAAACGTCTTTCTCAGTGAGCAAGCTCTCCCTTTCACAACCACAAGCCAAAATCTTTAAAATCCTTAAAAAAAGGATACCCTAGGAGATGAGGTTATAATGTGGAGGGCTGAATCAGCCAACCTACCTTGTCTTTCGACTTCTACTCCACGCTTTTCTGGATCACAAAGCCTTGAACCACACAAACCCAAAACAGTGTCAGAGTCACGAGCGCCCCACAGCAATATGGAGGGAGACCTGCCCGACCCCCTCGTTTTT
>CAUYRT010084061.1:0-12867 GCA_963574885.1 Lepilemur ruficaudatus | reverse complement strand
GCACCTCCTCCCCAGCCTCTGGTAACCACTGTTCTACTGTTTCTATGATAGCAACTTTTTTCATTTCTTTTCTTTTTTAGATTCCATATATGAGTGCGTGAGATGCAGTATTTGTCTTTCTGTGCCTGGCTTATTTCATTTAACATGATGTTCTCCTGATTCATCTATGTTTTCCCAAATGACAAGATTGCATTCTTTTTTATGGCTGAATACTATTCCATTGTGTATGTATATGCTGTTTTAATTATTCATTCATCTGTTGTTGGACACTCAGGTTGATTCCATATCTTGGCTATTGTGAATGATGCTGCAATAAACATGGGAGTTCAGATGCAGATATTTCTTTGATATGCTCATTTCCTTTCTTTTGGATACATACCTAGTAGGGAGGATTGCTGGATCATATTGTAATTTTATTCTTAATTTTTTGAGAAACCTCCCTACTGTTTTTCATAACATCTGTGCTAGTTACAATCCTACCAAAAGTATGTGAGTATCCCCTTTTCTCCACCTCCTCGCCAACACTTGTTTTCTTTTGCCTTTTTAGTAATAGCCATTGTAAATGGAATGAAGTGGTATCTCATTGTGATTTTGGTTTGCATTTTACTGATGATTAGTGATGCTGAGCATTTTTACATATAGGCATTGTCCATTTGTATGTCTTCTTTTGAGAAATGTCTATTAAATCCTTTTGTCCATTTTTAAAAATCAGGGTTTTTTGTTGTTGTTATTGGGTTATTTAACATCTTTATATATTCTGGATATTAATTCCTTATCAGATACATAGTTTGCAAATATTTTCTCCCATTCTGTAGGTTGTCTTTTCACTCTACTGATTGTTTCCTTTGCTGTGCAGAAGCTTTTTATTTTGATGCAATCCCATTTGTCTATTTTTCCTTTTGTTGCCTGGCTTTTGAGGTTTCATTCAAAAAAATCCTTGTCCAGCCCAATGTCATGAAATGTTTCATCTGTTTTCTTCTAGTAGATCTATAGTTTGGGGGGTTTTATGTTTAAGTATTTATCAACTCAAAGACATTTTGAGTTGATATTTGTGTGTGATGAGAGGTGGGGGTCTAGTCTCATTCTGCCTAGGGGTATCCGATTTTCCCAGCACCATTTATTGAAGAGGCTATCTTTTCCCCACTATGTGCTCTTGGTATGTTTGTTGAAAATCGATTGGCTGTAGGTGAACAAATTTATTTATAGACTTTCTATTCTATTGCATTGGTCCATGTGTCTGTTTTTCTTGCCAATCCTTTGTTGTTTTGGTCACTACAGCTTTGTAGTATATTTTGAAGTCAAGTATCATGATGCTTTGTTCTTTTTGCTCAGATTGCTTTGGCTATTCAGGGTTTTTTGTAGTTTCATATGAATTTTAAGATTATTTTTTCTATTTCTGTGAAGAATATCATTGGCATTTTGATAGACATTGCATTAAATCGGTAGATCACTTTGGGTAGTATGACCATTTTTACAATATTAATTCTTTTAATCTATAAATACAGGATATCTTTCCATTTATTTGTATCCTCTTCAATTTCTTTCATCAACATTTTATAGATTTCAACATAGAGATCTTTTACCTCCTTGGTCAAGTTTATTCCTAGGTATTTTATATTTTTGTAGTTATTAAAAATGGAATTGTTTTCTTTTTAAGATAGTTTGCTATTAGTGTATAGAAAAGCTATTGATTTTTGTATGTTGCTTTTGTATACTGCAACTTCACTAAATTTATTAGTTCTGACAGTTTTTGGTGCAGTCCTTAGGGTTTTCTATATATACGATCATGTGATCTGCAAACAGGACAATTTAACTCCCTCCTTTCCAATTTGGATGCCTTTAATTTCTCTCTCTTTCCTAATTGCCCTAATTCAGATTTCCAGTATTATGTTGAATAGAAGTGTTAAAAGTGCCCATCCTTGTCTTGTTCCTGATCTTAGAGGAAAAGCTTTCAGCTTTTCCCTTTCAGTATGATATTAGCTGTGGACTTGTTATGTATGGCCTTTATTGTATTAAGGTATATATCTTCTATACCTAGTTTCTTGGGAGTTTTTATCATGAACAGGTGTTGAATTTTACTGAATGCCTTTTCACCATCAATTGAAATGATCATATTGGTTTTGTCCTTTATTCTGTTGATATGATGTATCACAACGATTGATTTGTGTATGTTGGACTATGCACCCTGGGATGAATCTCACTTGATCACAGTGAATGATCTTTTTAATGTGCTGTTGGATTCAGTTTGCTAGTATTTTGTTGCAAATTTTTGTGTCTATGTTCAACAGGGATTTTTGGCTTATAGCTTTCTTTTTTTGATTTATCCTTGCCGAGTTTTGGAGTCAGGCTAATGCTGGCCTCATTAAATGAGTTTAGAAGTATTCATTCCTCTTCAATTTTCTCAAATAGTTTGAAGAGAATTGGTATCAGTTCTTTAATTGTTTGGTAGAATTCAGCAGTGAAGCCATCAGATACTGTGATTTTCTTTGTTAGAAGACTTTATTACTGTTTCAATTTCCTCACTCAATATTGGTCCATTCAGAGTTTCTGTTTCTTCATAATTTAATCTTAAGGTTGTATGTATTCTGATATTTATTCATTTCTTCTCTTATCAGAGTTGATGGCATATAGTTCATAGTAATATTTATTTTATGATCTTTTGTATTTATGTGCTATCAGTTGTTATGTCTCCTTTTTCATCTTTGATTTTATTCATTTGAATCTTCTTTCTGACATTCTTTTATTTCCTGAGCAACATTGAGTTGTTTCTACTTTAAGGCTTTGCCTTAGCTTTTTCCTCTAACTGGAAAGCTCTTCCTTCCACCATCTGTACGTGCCTAGCTTCTTGATATCATTTAACTCAGCCCAAATATTACGTCCTGCAGAATTCTCCTTTCACCACACTCTTCGGTTTCTCTCTATCCCATTAATTTAAGCAGTTATGACTCTTAAAATTTACTCATTTATTGATTTGTTTGTTGTCTCTTCCCACACTCCAAACTCAGGTAGAACATGAGCCACAGAAGAAAAAAGATATTTTATATCTTGCCCAGTGCTATATCTCTAGCATTTAGTCCAGATTCCAGCTGGGTGCTACAAAAAGTAGTTGGTTTGTGAAATATTTGTGGCCAGTTGGTTAATATGCAAATCAACACAGTGCTTCCTACATCAAGAAAGTCTACTAAAAAAAAAATCAGCTAAACTAAACAATGTTTCTAGTAACATAGTTGATTTACATTCTGGTACAAACTTCTTATCTGCTCATGGACCCATAACAGTTTGTGGACCTTTATGATACACAAGACCATACTTTGAGTAGCACCGATCTATGGTATAAGAGGGGCTGGAAGGTTTTCTTCCAGTAGAAGCTAAAAATATAATAAAACATTAGTGGTTTAATAAAATATTTGATAGATTTTGTAGATTGTTTGTAATTATATTTCAAGTACCATAATCAGTGATAATTTGCTAGTACAAAAGAATTGCTTGTACCTTGCCTGCAAGAAGTAGGATGGTTGTTATCAGAAAAGTCTGTGTGGCTCCACTAATAGCTATTAAAGCCAGGGGAGAATAGAGTCTGAGGGAAAGGCTAATTCCCTGAAGCAGTAGAAAAGGCTTAATGTCAAAAGTCATTAAGGATGGGATTTTCACCTGGAATATAGAAGTTACTAGAAGGTAGGGAAGACATGGGAATGTTCTAACATTCTGGGGAAAGTGTTATTTTGTTTTCTCATAAGAGATCAGACCACTGTGCACCAAGTAGAAAAAGGATACTAAACTCAAAGGTGTTAACGGGCTTGGGAAACAACTTTCTATATCTCAGCAATCAGAGGTGGTGAAGATTTCCAAAAAGGCAAATCAAAAGTTTAAGCTTCAATAAATCATCAAAATACAATTGTTACAATAACCTACATTTATGGAGCACTGCCTTGCACTAGGTACTGTGGTATACCTATTAAGTCAATGAATTCTCTCAACAGTCCTTTTAGGCAGATACTGCTATCCATTTTAATTGAGGTTTAAAGAGGTAACAAGGGACAGAATCAGTATTTAAACACAAGTCTTAAATGAGAGCCTCTGCTCTTAACATCTATACATGCAGCCTTCATATTCAAAAAGCTCAACCATAAAGATTGCAATTAAAAAAGAAAAGAGAAGGAGTGTAGGAAAAAATTCGAAACACCCAGATATTATTATCCAGGTCATGAGTGAGATAAAAGATTGAATACAGGGTGGTAAGTGCTACAAAATAATTTTTTACCGCAAGACCCTCAAAGCCCAAATGTCTACAATTAGGGATTCCTTTCTTTGGATCTTGAAAGCTTTTTCCATTCCCAAAATCTTATAATAAGAAAGGAGAAATAAAAATTCACAACCTTGAGTCCTACTGTGTCAGAATATCTGAATTTGTGAATCTGTGGTTTTTAAAAAAAAAAAACAAAAAAAGCAAAGATGGCCAAGAGGGCACTCGCTCCCCACTTCCAGTCCCTGCATGAGTGGATTATTAAAATTTGGTATATGTTTTCAATGGAATATTACTCAATTTTAAGAAATGACAGTGAGTTAGCACCACTTATATTATCCTCGATTAAGCTTGAGCCCATTATTCAAGATGACACAAGACCGGAAGAATGGGCTCCACATGTACTCGCCAACAAATTGGTACTGAAGGATTAACACTGCAATACTCAAATGGTGGTGGTGTCCACCACGGTTTCAGGGGTTGGGGGTGTAGACCCACATCTGAGGGATGCGGGGAGTACCGTGGAGGGGAGGGGCATACTTGAAATGTAGTTGGGCATGGGAATTAGGGGTCTCAATAGCGGGAAGGAAATGTTCTAAAACTGATTTGTGTGAATAGCTGTACAACTCAGTAAATTTACTAGTAATCATTTAATTGTACACTTAAAATGAATTAATTGCATGGTATGTAAATTATACTTCAATAAAGTTGTTAAAAAATAAAAATAAAGATCCTCATGTGATTTTGATGAACAGACAAATTTGGAAACCACTGCCTCAAGTTAATCCCTTATGAAGAAATAGTTGGAAGCTTGCTCAATGAAAGACTGATGGTATTTGGACAGTAAGAGAAAGGTATGAAAGAAAGAAAGAAAGAAAGAAAGAAAGAAAGAAAGAAAGAAAGAAAGAAGAAAGCATTAAATACGAACAACATGATTTTTCCTAGGTGTAGCCCTGTCACGAAGAATTTTTTTTAACATTTCCTTGCCTCTTTCAGGGATCTGAGGTACTTTACAGCAAACTGACAAAATGTACTAAGTATTAAATAGAATAGTAATTTCATATTCAACCTGTCCTACTTGGTCCCTTGAAGGAGCAAGTGTCCTGGAGAGAGAAAACCTGAATGAATACAATATTATCCTTTGGAAAACAGCTGGAAGCCGACTGTAAGCATCACCGCATGTTGAATAGCACAAACAATCTTCTGCACTAAAGTGAACAGACGTGGCTTCGCTAGCAAACTCTTCATATCAAAATCACATATATTAGAGATTTTTTTTGTAATGATGAGTTGATATTCTGCCTGATATTTTGACATGTCACTGTGCCTCTTACACTTACAAAGTAGAAAAATGGAACTACATAGCAGGAACCTTAGAATATGAACCAAATACTGGGAAAATCTCAGAAAGCAAATATTAGTAGGTCTCAAGATGAGGATCAGATTCATGTTCTCCTGTATGCTCATTTGTGGCTTTGAGTACAGCTTGATTTCATATAATCCTATATTCATTTGTCATATACATCTATTGAAATATAATTATGCCATGGGACTCATAATACCTTATATAATATTGCCAATATCCATTATATTCAAGTATTGTTTTCAAGTTAATTTACTCTAAAAGAGTTTAGGTGGAGCAGCAAGACGATTTTAAGAAAGTCAGCATTATAATTATAATATTATTTATTCTTTATCTGTAGACCTGAATGCATTGCAGGACATATTGGATCATTTATATCATAAAATAATATGCTAGTAACACTTCATATTTGATGTAAGTAAATCCTAAAGGGAAGTATTACAGGGACAGTCCAAAAATATCTATATTTTTCACTGACTTTAAGAGCATTTATACAAAATATCTTTGTTACTTAACTCATAACAATGGAAATAGAAGAGGAGGCTTATGCCAGATGTTTGCCTAGGGTTGGCATACATTCATTGGAGGATTATGAGGGTTATTTATTGAGAGTGAGTCTAGCTGTTATCTGTTTATTTAAACAAATGATAAGGGTCAGAAAAGTTTACTTAGAAGGTTTCAAAATGTCATTATTTGCACTGTATATGCAAGCAAGCAAAAAAGATTTAACTGTCAATAGTTGCTAAGAAAGGATAACAGTAGGATATACTAGCATGAGGAAAATAAATAAAGACATTTCCATTAATTATGTACACTATCAAGTTACATGACATTAAATGTACAAAATGTGAGTTTCATTATAATTAGTATGGGTTAAATTCAGATATTGATGTTTAGTATCAATAAAATTTTGAATACTTATCTGAAATTCATGTGCACAGTCTGTGCTTCCAGAAAAATGGTGAAAAAGAAACCTCTAATCAATTTCTTTTAAAATTGTGGATATATTTGCTTCAAAACAGATGAGAAAGTAGAGAAGGGTATATCCACAAAATGAGAAGAAAGACTGGGGAAAAATAATGGCTAAACATTTGTAAACTTGAAATTTGTTTGGTGTTTGGTGCAAGTGCAAGACAGAGCTTGAGGTCATTTCTCATTTCATACAAATAAATCTTCTTAGTCTGGGTTATATATATAAGGGGATATAATCTACAAAATGCTTCAAATCACTTAACTTTCTTTCACCCAGAAGCATTTAGTGTGGCTGGAAGGCTCTGTCCAGGAAATGAAGGTTTCTGAATTGTGGCTGGTTTTATCAGAGGGTGAATCTTCCCAGGGAAAGAGGTTCAGGGATGTGAGGAAAGGTCCTGGCCAACAGCAATAGCAGAATGTGTCACACTGCCAGCAGCAGAAGGAGAATGAAATCTTAAAATGAATTGTGCTTTTTGAAAGATGCATCCTTTTTGTATTTTTCCCCAGATGTGATCAGTTCTCATTGGTTTAGCATATTCCCTTGGCTTGGATGCCCATAGCAAGGGGACATGGAAAGGAAACCTAAGTCTTTGAGACAGTTTATTAAATATTTATTTATTAGCAACGTATGGCTTTTTGGTTCTTACTGCTTTATATAGAATTTCAGGAGAGATTTTGGAGAGGATAGGTCTCTCTGTTCCTTGCATCCAATCTCTGCCTAAGCAGGCATCTCTCCCAGAACATATTTGGGAGCAAGGAGAGAAACAGAGTCAAAGGTGAAAACTAGCATGAAGATGATTTATTCCATAAAACTTGGACAATGCATCCATGTCACCCTGTCAGCTGTCAAAAATGCCACCAGTCCTTTTATTTACTTGTTTCAGTAATACTCCTGGAAATCATCAATCTTTGGAATTGGCACTTTAATTAAAACCTAAAGGGAAGTGGTTGGTATGAATTTGTGCACGTGTTTAAGTGTATATGTGTGAATGTGTGTACTTATATGTTTTTGGAGTTTATGTGTATGCACGTATGTTGTTATATTTTTCATATATACACATTTCTAAGTGTTATTACACTTTATGCACTTAGGGTTTATTTAAAGCCATGCTTGTGGTTTTGGAAAATCTATCTACAATCCCACTGAGACACATCTAAAATTGTAATAAGTGAACATATTCTCTAAAGGAGAACTATTGTAAATCCTGTCAAAAATAAACATTTATTCTAAAAACGAAATAACCTATCTTTTTGTAACTTTTATAAAAACTAAGTCTTAGGTTTCTACCTTTGTGAGAACTCTGGTTAGATTTTTCTACACATCTTGCCCTCCCTCAGCAAGATGATAATATTTCTGATTTCCTTTTAATCTTCCTTATTAGCAGCATTCTCCATTTTGGGCCTTAATCACTCCCTTCTGCTATCTCCTGGATAACAGGTTAGACCTCTCCCATCTGGCAACCAACTGGGTATGCCCTGTTCTAAAAGGAATTTCTCTGTACAAACCCCAAACTCCATCAGAAATCTTCTTTTAAGGAACTGTCTTTAGCTAATTTCCATGCTGCATAATATTTATCACTATAAAAGTTTGATGAGACATTGCAAGGGGAATTTCCTTAACTAGGGCAAAGCCATGGCCAATACAAGTGATTGTGTAAAGGAATATCAGATTCTAGCAACATAGTAAGACACATAAAGAAAGAAATACTAAGCTCCCTTTCTCCAAAGAGCTTGCACTCTAGTTGGCTTATCTCCCCACAGTGAAAAGAATTATGTGATGTTTTTGCAACAGTGCAAAAAGGAATGTGATTGCCAAGATTGTGCTCTTATTTACATAAACTTAAAAGCCAAGATGACTACTAGACCTGACTGCTTAGTATACACACCATGAAGATTCATCCAGCAGGACCCCGATTGCCTATTATAAATGACCCATTTTCAACAAGCCACAATCACCTTCACATATGGACAAAATAAAAAAATAAAAAAGGTGATTCTGGAGAGGAAAGTTCCAGATCAGTTTTCCTGAGTCACTAATAAATAAAGAGGGATGTTCTGATTGTCAAGAAAGGAATCATCCGTAATTGGCATCTTCTGGACAACAGAGTATTACTAATATAAAGGTAGGGATATGTGATATTTTAGGAATATTGACAGAAAGAAGTAACTCTGAATTGGTGACGAAATAATTGATAATCCTGTTTTGCTGGGTATACCCAGGCTGAATGTGGAAAAATAAATATTGCCTGTTATAGTTCCTCACCCCCCGTTCTTTTTCTCCCAGAGATGGATCATATTAGGCAAACAGAGTCATCTTGGCAACCATCACCTTGCAAAAAGATGCAGATAGGTATGGTGTGGTGAAGATAGAGGGGAGGGACTTTGCAAATGGCTTATATGAAAGTGGGAGATGACAAGTGCTTTTCAGAGTCTTTGAAGAGTGAGGAGAAAGACGTTGTATAGGGCCAAGAAGAGGAAATTGTAGGGACTCTACTATGTTAGTTTGCTAGGGCTGCCGTAACAACTGATGTGGTGGTTTAAACAACAGAAATTAAGTTTCTCACAGTTCTGGAGGCTAGAAGTTCAAGATCCAGGTGTTAGCAGGGTTGATTTCTCCTCTGGCCTTGGTCCTTAGCTTGTAGAAGGCTGCTCTCTCACTGCCTCTTCACAGGGTCATTTCTCTACATATGTGTTTCTGGTGTCTCTATGTCTTAATCTCCTTAATCTCTTTCTTATAAGAACATCAGTCAGATTGGATTTGGGTCCTCCCTGATGGCCTTGTTTTAAGTTAATCACCTCTTTAAAGACTCCGTCTCTGAATATGGTCACATCATGAGATCCTAGAGGTTAGAGATTTAACATATGAAATTCAGAAGACACAATTCAGAGAGCAGCCACAGACAAAGCACAAACAAATGAGTGTGGTTGTATCCCAATAACATTTTATTTACAAAAAGAGGTAGTGGGCAAGACTTGGACCACAAGCCATAGTTTGCCAACCTCTGATCTGGAGAGGAAAAGACACATTAATGGAGGTTAAGGGTAGGAGAGAAAGGAAGAAACTTCTAGAGAGTGACCTTAAATAGTGCCACGCACAATACTATACACCCACAAAATGATTAATATGTTTTTATGGAAGTATAAGAAAGGAAGGAAACAGAGTGGCAGGGAGATGATGGATAGGTGAATTTTTAAAATGCAGAAAGAAATGTCTGGTGCTATGTTGGAATAATAAGAACCAGATGAAATGAGAAACAAAGCCTATTTTAGGAGGCTAAATGGAAGAAGAAAAAGCCAGAGCACAGAGGTCAAATTATTCAGAAACATAGCGAACACCAGGGCAGGGAGGATCCAGTGGTATAACAGTAGATGATGGTACAAACTCATTGCAATAAAAGAGCTTGTAAAGGGAATTTGGGCTCCTATTCTACTGGGTCTACTTCTAGAAGTAGGGGCTCATCAGCCCCATTAAGCAAGGCCAGACTTTTCTTTCAGCAGCTGCCCCAAATTTCTTACTTCATCTCTAACCAACTATTCCAGCCCTGAGAGGCAGATAGGAAAATGAGCAATGAGGGGAGATGGGCATGAGGTGTTTCTGTGTACCTCCCCAGCGCCAGGCCCAGTGGACATCTCTCTTTATTTCTGAAAGCTTTGTCTAGTCCAGTGAGGTATGAATGATCCCACAGGCACAGTATGGAGTCTACAGAGTATTAAGCCTTGCACATGACATTAAAGCAATGTTCCCAGCCGATGTAACGAATGCAGCCAGCAGGAGACCCAGAGAATTGAGTTTATCGAGGGGATTGTTGTGGTCTTATTATCTAGTTTAACAATTTGGGGATCACCAAATCACATATCATCATAACTCCCTTCCTGTCAATGTTTTCCTCTCCTCTTTCAAGACCTGCTACTGAATCATTTCACAGTATGCTTTAATGACAGTGGATATGGGATTCACTGTGGTTTTATAATGAAGCTGCAGCTGCCAGGCTTGTGTAAAGAATTACAAGGTCTCTTTTTCAAACACAATGAAATGAATATCACATCAAAACTAACACGCAGGATTTAAAATAAGGGTGCTTGGATACAGCTTGCAAGAACGAAATTTTCTTTTTAGTTTTTCTTCTAGAGTAATCCCTGAGCCCTGAGACAATGGCCTTTGTGTGAAGTAGAATGTGAAGTGAGGATTGGCTTAGGGCAGAGCTGCCTGTACTGGTGGTCTCTTTCTTCCACAAGCCCAGCTGACATTTTATTGACATGCCAGTGCAGACAGCACCTGGCCCGGTGCCTCACACATAGTGGTTGCTCTGTAAGCGGAAGGCAAGTTGGAGGGATGAATAGTTGCAAATTTCCCTTGTGTTCTGTAGGTCTTGGGAGGCAGCTGGTTAATGTCCTCTTGTTATTTATTTTGCAAACTACCATTAGGATTGGGATGTGTCACAGAGAAGGCGTTTTATTTAGCAAAATAAAAACTAAGCAAACTACTTTTTTCTTTTTAGTCAAATTTGAACTATTGTTATGAAAATATTTAGAATCAATAAGAGAACTGGATCCTATTTCTGTGTACCGATCTACAGGCTATAACCTCAAACTATGAGTTATTTTTTTAGTGAGGCTAGTTACCGTCTATGCTGTGATCAGTACTAAGCACAACTTTAATTACTTCATAATTACACAGGTACCATCATGTGGGTGAACGTTTTCTCATACTGAGGAGAACAGATAGAGGCTCTTTTTCTCCATGCTCCTCCTTTGTCAACTCTCTGCTTTTTCTGCTGGTAATTAAAATCTACAAAATCAGGACTAAATCCAATAGTTAAATAATTTATTGCATATATAACAGACAAGCTGTACTCTTCATTTGTTGAAGGTACAATTAAAAACACATAAAACTTTAATTCATATAATGTTTAATTGGTAGGTTTGAAGCCAATTATGGTACCAATGTACTTGTTCCCCAATTTTAACTCCTACATTAGTTTTCATTAAAAATGTTAAATTAAAAGAAATTGTCATTAAGTGTCAGGAAAAGCTGTTACTGAACCTAGCAGGTGGTATCCGTTAGCAAAGCTAAGATCACTTAGGGAAATAGTTCCAGTGGAATCATTTCTTGATAGGCGACACCCCCCCTTCCCCCATACACACTCTGCGATATTCTCTACTAAAAACTAAAACATATTCTGCAGAAGAATGGGCTTAGTTTAAAAAATCTAAATTAATTAATGAATTAATTCAAAAGTGAAAAAAAATCCAAGCCAAAATAGAAAAGTATTAAAATATTTTTAAAAACATAATGAAATAAGCATGAGTTAACCCAAAACAATAACATTGTCCACCTTTAAAAAATATAAATGTGCCCTAAAACCCAGGATTACTCAGCTTAAAATTGTAAATGTTGCTGGATAGTATCTCTTCCACATTCTTGGTTTCGTTTCTTTCCTAGGAGGTTTTTCACATCTAAGAAAGAGTTACAAAAAAAATCAAGGCCTTTGATAAAGTTGAACCCCTGATCTGAACCATGAAAGTTATCTCTGCCTCTTTCTGTTTCAGTATATCACAGGCGAGGGCTAGAGTTACTATTTATAGTCTTAATCAAAGGAATTCTAAAAATTGTAATTCCTTCTCTTTGTCTTTCTCTTTTTCTCCAGTGTCTATACTTTACATACTTCTTTAATTAAAGACCCTGAGTGGAAAAATATGTTGCACTAAAGGATGAGTACAGTGCAGAATTAACATAAGAAGGGGTAGAAATCATGCCATCTCAAGGAAAGCTCTAAATTATCTCACATTTCTATGGGCATGTATGGTTTTACTTCAGGGCAATGTTTTTTGATATTTAAATGATAATTTGTATATAGTGCTATAATCAACATGGGAGTGCATACATATTGATTTTATTTCCTTAGGAGACCCAGTAGTGAGATTGTGGGATCATATGGTAGGTCTATTTTTAATTTTTTGAGGAGCCTCCATACTGTTGTCCATAATGGCTGTACTAATTTAGATTCCCACCAACAGCATATGAGTTCCTTTTTCTTCACATCCTTACCAGTATTTGTTTGTTTTTTTTTTTTTTTGTCTTTTTGATAATAGCCATTCTAAGTGGGGTAATATCTCATTATGGTTTTGATTATTTGCATTACTCTGATGATTAGTGATGTTGAACATTTTTTCATATACTTGTGGTCATTTGTATGTCTTCTTTGAGAAATGTCTATTTGGGTCTTTTGCCTATTTTTTAATCAGATTATTTGTGTCTTTTTGCAATTAAGTTCCTTATATATTCTGG
>CAUYRT010084059.1:0-62618 GCA_963574885.1 Lepilemur ruficaudatus | reverse complement strand
CCATAAAAGATGTCTTTATCATAGAATGTCTTATGCTCTTTTGGGTAGATGCCCAATAATGCTAGTGCTGGATTGAATGGTAACTTTATTTTTAGCTCTTTGAGGAATCTCCAAATTCTTTTCCACAGAGGTTGCACTAATTTGTTTGCACTAAGGTCCCACCAGCAGTGTAAGAATGTTCCTGTCTCTGCACATCCTCGCCAGCATTTGTTGTTTTGGGATTTTTAGATAGAGGCCAATCTCACTGGGGTTAGGTGGTATCTCATTGTGGTTTTGATTTGCATTTCCCTAATGATTAGAGATGATGAACATTTTTTTAATATGTTTTTGGGCCATTATTCTGTCCTCTTTGGAGAAGTTTCTGTTCATCTCCTTTGCCCATTTATAAATGGGGTTGTTTGATTTTTTCTTAATAATGTATTGTTAAACTAGAAGATGTAATTTGCATTGCAAGTGCTATAGTATCTCTATCAGAAAACAGTGAGAAAACAAATGCATCCCAGAAATATACTGTTAGTGGTGATGTGAGGATTATTATTTGTTAGTGTAATGTAGACTTTTAAGTTGTTATATATGTCTGTAAAGACATTGGCTAAATGTGAGAACTGGGTAAAAATCTAGGCAGATAATATGACATTTAAACCTTATTTATTGAGAAGAACTTATATTTCTGAAGAAATGCTGTTTGAATAATTGCTTCTGTTTATCACATGATGGAAAAGTGCCAGGGATTGAGAAGGATGCTGAGGATACTGTGGGGAACAAGATCAAATCTCTGGCTGAAAGGGTTTAACATCTAGGAAATTAGCTATCCTAATACTGTGGAATGAATACTATGATGTGTAAGTGCAGGAAAGTACATAGGAGTTGGGAGTAATTCAGTTTTATGGATCATCAAGGAACTCCTAAAGGAAGAGATGTTAAAGCTGATGTGGTAGGCATACTTCTAAGATGATCACCATCAAGGAATGGCTTTCTATAGTTCCTTCCCCTTTGGTGTGGTCAAGACCTGTAACTTGCTTCTATCTATAGAATATAGCAAAGTTATGTGCTATAACTTCTGTGATTTTATTACATTAGTATAGGGATTTTGCATATGTCATTAAGGCTCTCATCAGTTTACTTTAAGTTAACCAAAGGAAAGACTGTCTTGGGTAGGCCTGATCTAATCAGGTGAGCACTTTAAGAGACTAGAAGTTAGAGAGATTTGTCTTCTGGCTTTGATGAAGTAAACTGCTATGTTATGAGAGAGTCTGTGAGTAGGTCACATGGCAAGGAATTGTTGGGACCTCTAGAATTTGAGACAGGCCCCTGGCTGACAGCCAGCCAGAAAGCAGGAACCTCAGTCCTACAACCACAGGGAATCAAATTCTGCCAGCCACGTCAGCTTAGAAGAGGACCTTGAGCTCCAGTAGGGAATGAAGACCGGATAGCACCTAGATTGCAGGCTTTTGAGACTATAATCAAAGGACCCAGCGAGGTTGCACTAGACTCTTGACTCATGGAAACCGAGAAAGAATAAATATATGCTTTAGACAGCTAAGTTTGTGGTAATTTGTTATACAGCGATAAAAGGCTAGTAGAGCTAAGATATAAGGATAGTACTTAGATGGGGAAGGAATGTTTCAAGATTTTAGTAGAGTGGCTAAAATCACAGGCTTTGTAGTCAGATTAATTCAGCTTCTAGTGTAGGCAGGTGACTCTGAGCAGGTTATTTAATCCATCATTTTTCCTAATCTGTAAAATGGACATTTTCATTATCATCACCACCATCACCATTCTCCTCCTCCTCATCACAGCACCATTATTGTCATCATCACCGCCACCAATCATCTCCATGGTCGTCATTGTAGTCATCATCATCATCATCATTCCCTTATAGAGCTATTGTGAGGATTAAGTGAATTAAGCTGTTGCATAATTTTAAATAGGAGAGTGTCATGAAATAGAGGCATGATTCTAATTTAGTCAGTCTGACCCTGGTCCCTGTTATTTTCCAGATTGCTCTTCTAAACTATAATTTGTATTATTCTTCTCTATTGTTATGAGCTCAGGTCTAGCAATCTGACAGATCTGAAAAGTTGAGTTTTAAATCCCAGTTTTACTTTCAGCAGGAAAAAGTTTTAAGGTTCAGTTTATAATATATAAGATATTTAATATACCACCTACCTTATAGTGCTGTGAAGATTAAATGACATAATATATATGAATTGTGTACACAGTTAAGAATTTTTTAAATTACTGAAGAAATGTTTGTATGTATCATTATTGGCAGTCCTCATCTATTGTATACATGACACACATAAAACGTTATATCTACACATGTGTAAAAAGCTTTTTGCATAATGAATAGATTGTTGAGGGAAATGATAAAGTCTCTCCAAAGATCATTGAAACTAAGACTTATTTTGATTGGTCTTAAATGCTTTAGGCCAGGTACATACTTGAAATTAGTTGACATGTTAGATGTTCTGTCAACCATTATTTATAGTAAAATTTTACTTTAAAAAATTTTCACTGTCATTACTTCCCGTGTATAGATGCATAGCCGAGCAGACTGATAAATCCTTTACGTCCTTCTTCATGTTGCAAAATTATTTGTTCTTTGATTTTCAAGGGCTGAATCATTGCTTTTTTTTTTTTTTAATAACTCCTCTTCGCAGAAGAGGTTTCCTTGTCTTGTGAATAGGTAATGGTGATGTTTAGTTAGCTGAAAGCAAGCTTTTTCATATTATGCGGCTTATTATTACTATAATGTTCTAAACTTAGCTCTTGCCACTGGTAGTCCAGAACAAGCTGAAAACTGAAAATACTGGAAATTATGCTGAGGAATGGGGAAGGTTCGTTTTATTTTCTCATTGTGTAAATGCAGTCATTCCCCCGGCTGCTCTGCTTGTTTTATTGGCACTTCTGCTTGCTCTTTCTTTCTGTCTCATTGGGTACAGACTATGTTTATTGTTGTCTTACAAATTATCCTTCCACTTGGCATTTCTGTTGCTAATTGCCTACTAACTTTCTTCCCATTGGAGTAATGAGTGGCAATTCTGTGCCTACCTCCATGTGGATATTATAGTTTCTTATCATTATTACACTGTATCTATTCCTCCCTTTTACTCTATTTGACTTATATGTATATAATGTCTTTTTTTGCACGAAGGAAGCAGAAGCCATTTATATTCATAATTATTCCATCTTTTCAAGAGCAAGGCAAAAAAAAGTATATTCTATGCATTCTGTATGGCGATTTAGATTAGGGAACTGAATTACAGTTACTAACATTTTCAATAAAGTTTGAAAATTGTGCAATTGTGCAAACATATCAGAGCCTCTGTATCACTTCTGTCAGGGTAGAGACCTGAAAGCTGTGTTTGTTTTAGGAGAATTGGTTGAGAGTTCTGAGTGCTAGTGGTAAACTGACAGTTTAGTTGGGACTCCCTTATTGGTCATCCAGTGGCACATTTGAAACTCTCAACAGCTGTGCACATTGACTCATAGAACCTCCTTTTCTGGTATCGTTTGGACCATCGAGAGCCCTGAGACAAAAAGCAATAGAGGGCAGTGTTCTTCTGCTATAGGGAGATTACATAAAACACGGTAAAGTTATTATTCTGTGGCTTATTTGAATAGACATTTTTACCCATAGTCACCTGATTTTGGATCAGAGATTCCATAGGCAAACTGTCAAGGGTAGCTGATTGTTACTGTAACCATTATTGACAACACTGTTAGGTTAGGGTCCTAGCAGTCTCTCTCCTGAACTGAAACCATCACCCACTTCTCTTAACTCCAGGCTCATCTCTTTTCATTCTATGTTTCATATTGCTACCAGAATTCTGTATTTTGAATAGAAGTCTGACTATATCACCTCCTCATATTTAAAAATCTTTGCCATCTCTCACTATAAATAGGAGATGATGATTGAGAGCACAAGCTTTGGTGTAAGGGAAACTTGGCTAGATGACCTTGGATGGTTATTCTACTTGAGTCTCAGCTTCCTTCCCTGAAAATGGGGGTGATGACCCCTACTGCATAGGGTTACTGCGACAATTAGAAATAACATGGGAAGTGCTTAATGGAGCCCTTTGCACAATGCGGGTTTTCAAGAAATGCTAGTTCTCAGCTATTTTTTAAAAATAAGTATGATTGATTTAATGTCAGTTTTCCTTTCAGAAAAAGGGAAAGCATCAGGGAAGACAATTCATGTAATTTGACCTCTTCCTCCAATCCATCAAAACTTATTGTAATTCAATTATAAAGCAACTGTAATTCACTACTCTGTTTTTTTTTCACTGTGCCAGCTTATTTTATATCCAAGTGATCATGACTATTAGAATATTCCATTTTTAGAATCTGATTTTAGGGGGTTGACAGAAATGTCAACATAACATGGCCAAAAAGAAATACATAAACAATCAGATCAAAGAGACTCAGCCAGAAGAGAATCACATTCAGAGCAAGAGAGAAAAAATGTTCAGAGGAAAATTAAAGAGGCTGACAACAAATTAAATATAGTCGGCAAGAACATTTTTATCTGATGCAAGATGCTTTGCGGTTTCTGATTCACTTTTGAAAACATGCACTCATATGAATATCTTTGCATCTGCCGGCCTTCTGCCTGGGATGCGCCCCAGCGTCTACCCACATTGCTCTTTCTCTGAATTCACATCTTTGCTCGTGTTGCATCAACTCGCAGTGCCTTCCTTGGCCGCTCATCCTAAGGAGTTGCCCTCGATGACACCTGTCCATTATGTTGCTGCGCAGCACTTTTCACGCCTATGAAGCATCTGCGAATCATCTCTCCTTCTCTCTAAAATGAACACTGCCCGAGGGCCAGGGCTTTGTGCTATTCAGAGTTATGTCTCTGGTGCCCAGCATAGAGCTTTATATCATAGTGGGTACTTAATGAATACTCACAGACGAGTAAATTGATAGTAAATTAAAAGTCTAAATGTCCAAGAAGAAATGTTTTAAAGGCATTTTCCCATTTTGTTAATTGTCAAAGAAACTGATTTTTGATTGAGACTTCTTCCTAAATAACTCTTTGGTAAAGGAACGCTGCTTGGGCACCCTTTTTCCTTGCAGATAATGTGCATAATTTGCTTAGTTTAGTTATTGGCATACACTAAGTGTTTCTTAATACTAATTATTATAATATTATTATAAGTATGATAGACTGCAAAGATATTTCTACTCCAGAATACAGCCTGCATTATAGCAGCATGTGTATGCTGCTCACAAAGATATTTCTGACCACCACCCCTCTGTCAGACTTGAATGACCATGCTCAAGTTGTTAGCAGTATGAAAAACAGGAGTAGGGGGGAAGGGAGCCTGTTGCTAATAAATGGTTATAAAATTTCAGTTATGCAAGATAAATAAGTTCTACAGCTCTGCTGTATGTTGTGACTATAGATTATAATACTAGATTGCACACTTAAAAATCTGTCAAGAGGGTAGATTTCATGTCAAGCGTTCCTACCACAACAATTTTTTTTTTAAAGCTGCATTGAGTAATCTAGCAGAGCCTCATAACCACTCCTCCTGAGGTTCTTTTTGCTCTGAAATTTGGTGCAATTCTATCTGGCAGAGTTTTCAAAGTTCTTCCCTACGTTTCTGCATCATTCACATCAGACAATTCACAGCTGTGCTCAGAGACGCATAGAAAGAGGATCTAAGATTCAGGAAACATGGGTTCCTGATTTAGTCTCACCACTGTGTGCTCCTAATTAAATACTACTTTATCTTCTGCTAACTCAATTTCCTACCTATAAATGGAAATCATGCTAGCTGCCCCATAGTACCTCAGTGGAATGTCATGAAGAGAAAAAGAATGACAGCACAAAAACATATTGACAAATATAAGCAAACATCTCTTTAAAAAGTAACATTTAGCACAATGCATCAGTCCCTTTCTTGCATAACCAGTGGAGACAAAGAAAGAAAAAAACCCTGCAGTCATTTCAAAATACAGTCGTAACTACATTAAAGACACGAAAGCACTGCGTCCTATCTTCAATATTAGCTCTCTCTAATGGCACAGTTTTCAAACTGCTGTTTTGTATCTACTTTAAAAGTATAAATATGAATGCTAGATTACCAAAAAGTAGGGACTAAGACCAAGAGAAGAAACCAAAGAGACTCTGTGAATACATGAATTTATCTCAATTTTGGTGTATGTTAGCCAGAAAAGGAAATCACCAAAAAAAAAAAAAATCCATGTTTATAAGATATATCATCCTCTTTTCTTTTTCTGTTTCCCTTCTCTTCTCGATTTCTCTACAGATTTTCCAAACTTTGCAGAGGCTCTTTTGCATATTACACTCAAGTCAGCTTCAAGTAAGAGCACAAACAACCCTGCTAAAACACTTTATTCAATGAAGGATAAAGTATACCACTTACACATTATTATTTTTGCAAAAAGCTATTATGTAAATATACATGCTTATGAGCTTGAATAGTCTGAGTCAAGGATCCACAGAAAGGGAATACAAACACATCTACCAAAGCAATGCTCACGGCAGCCTGGCTTTAACAGACAATTGCATACCCTCACTTAAAGGGCAAAGAAGAAACCATATGTCTGTTTTAGTGACTCCATCCTGAGACGGTGCACTCATTCCTTTTATTATATTTTCAAATAAATACATATGGGACCCGTCAGATGTCAACAGTGGCTCAGAAAAGAGTATGAATTAGTCACACTGGCACACAGGGCTCAGGAACAATGAACGGTGCTCTGGAAGACCCTTGAATACAAGCCTATTTGCCTCTTAATCCAAATGAATAATTAATGATAATTATCATGCTGCAGTTATTATCTGTGATAATAATATATCCGTAAGGTGAATAAATTCAATCTGCTACTATGCAGAAATGGCAACTCATAATATTCTTAAGAAATACAGATATAATTATCAGTATTAATGGTCAAGAAAAAAAAGAGATTTTTATATAAGGAATTACAGCAAAAGGTCTAAAATAAGGTGGAAATGAATCCTCCTGATGGTGTTTTTTTTTTTTTTTTCCACAGCCATCACCGCTGTGGGCCTGCTGTAGTGATGTTAGGGTTCCTAGTTTTGCGGGTAGGAGCCATTTAAGTAAAAGCTTTACCATGCACTGTGTGTTGCAATCTGCCCATAGCATTTCCATTATTGCCCTTTAGAAAATGACGCCTGTAAAGGGCGTTTGAAACAATGTTAGGACAGGGAGGGGTGGTTGGGCTACCAATCTGACAATTTAACACATAAAACAAACAAACAAAAAAAAGAAAAAAACAAATAAACAAAATAAAACACAAAAATCTTGATTGCCTGACTGGGAGTGGTGGTGATCTCTAAACCGATCTCATGGCTTAGAGTCAGCTATTGACATGGGATGCAAGTGAGGCACATGAGCAAATCCTTCCTACCAGTTCCCATCACCGTTGGAAGGCAAGCTGCTTAACTCCATCATTGTGTGTGTGTGTGTGTGTGTGTGTGCATATGCACATAAGCATAAGAATGTACACACACACACACACATCTATTTTGTAAAAGTCAGGTCTACTGAGCTATAATTTACATAAAGTAAGAATTACTCATTTTTTATTTTTAATTTTTGAAGTTTTGAAAAAAGTATACCGTCATATAACCTCCATCACAATTTAGACATAGAACATTTCCATCATTCATAAAGGCACTTTCATGCCTCTGTGTATTAATAATTCATCCCTCCCTTACTCCCAGCCCTTAATAATCACTTCTCTTTTTCTGTTCCTATAATTCTGCCTTTTTCAGAATGTCAGGTGGATTAAATCACATGTAGTTTTTGTGTGTGTCTGACTTCTTTCACTTAGCCTGTTGCTTTTAAGATTCATCCATGTTTCTGCATGTATCAATGGTTCGTACTTTTTCAATTCTGAGTAATATTCCATTGTATGGTTATATCACAATCTCTCTATCCATTCGATTCACCAGTTCCTGAACATTTGGGTTGTTTCCAGTTTTTAAAAATTGTGAATAGGATGCTATGAAAATTAGCCTGTAGGTCTTCATGTGGATATATCTTTTCATTTTTCTTGGGCAAATACTTAGAAATAGGATTGATAGGTCAAATGGTAAATGTATATTTAACTTATAAGACTGCAAAACTATTTTCCGAAGTGGTTGAAACATTTTACATTCCAGCAGCAGAAGATGAGAGTTCCAGTTGCTCTGCATCAACAACGCTTGATATGTCAGTTTAAAAGGTTTTGCTGTTTTGGTTGGTGTGGAGGGGCATCTCATTGTGCTTTTAATGTGCGTTTCTCTATTGACTAACAATGGTGAACATATTTTTCATGTGTTTGTTTAGTATCCGTAAATCTTCTTAGGAAAATTTTTGTTCAAATCTTTTTCCATTTTAAAAAATTGGTCATTTTGTCTTATTATTGAGTTGTGAGAATTTTTTAATTGTTTTGAATGCAAGTCTTTTATCTGATATGCTTTGCAAATGCTTGTTCCTGATCTGGGACTTATATCATCATTTGTTTGTTTGCTTGTTTTCATCTTTTTTATTTATTTACTTTTATTTATTTATTTATTTTTTACTTTTAATTGCTAATGGGGCAGAATTTTTGGTATGGGAAGGTGAGACCAGAGTGGGTTTGGACTCAGAGCCTTGGAAGATTAGTTTTGGAAAGATTAACCTTGGAAAGATTACTCTTTCCATCTGAAGCTCTTGAAGAGGCAGTTTTAGATCAGCCCTACAATCCAACCTGGTGTGGTGAGCCTCAGAGCCCTGGCGCAGAGGGACGAGGCGGGGACGATGCGGAGCCGCGGTGGTCACCAGGCGGGGGCGCTCTATCTATGGGCACAAGAAAGCAGCGGGAAGTGGTGGTGGGAAGGGCTGCGAGGTGATCTGGGGCCCAGAGACGGAGAACCACAAGCCTCTGAGGCCGGCTGGGAGGAACAGTCCTAGTGAGAGCAAAAGGAGACCCTCTGCAAGAAAATCGGAAACGTGACGACTACTACGGTGACAGCAAGTCAAAGGAAGCTTCCGAGGAGTCTGCACTTGGCCCTTATGTGATCATTTTGTAAGCAAAGTCTTTCAAAGAGCAAAAGTTTTTAATTTTTTGAACATTTCTGAATTTAGCAAGCAGAACTTGTGCAGATGAAGACATCTCCCTCTTCCCAAATAAATCACCGGTATTTATTGAGAATTCACTACATATAAGACTCTAGGGCAAACCTATAAAAACATTTAAGAATTCACTTAAGAAAAAAATAGTAGCAATAGTATTTCAGTAGCTTGCATTATTTAGTTAAATGCCATTCTGCATTATGTTATTATGTTATAGACACAGCTATAGATAAATATTTTTACCTAGGAAAAATATCTGTGGCACAATGAAAGTGGTTTCTCTTTGATAAAATATTATAAATTTATTTGAATTCTACCATTTGTAAACTTCATATTGTTGAGGCTTATAAGCAGAAAACATTCTCAGTTACTTGGCATATTTAATATATCAACACCGGGAAAAGTAACCTTTTATTTGACATTGGTAGATTAAGTCTAAAGTATCAGAGGAATCTAAGACACTTAACTCCAGAGAATGCTTAATAATTTTTAAAACTATTTTTCAAGGGTAATATTTACTAAGGAATTACAAAACTTTCAAGGTTGACTCAAAGTTCCCATACTTTCATGTAAAATATTGAGTATACTTCCTTATTCTTGATTAGTTAAGCAAAAGTGAAAGATTATGAATCCCACTATATGTAACAATGTTTAAAATTCTTTTCTCTCTTTTTGAGCTATTTCTAAGTTCTCTTGTGTGTATTTGGTCTTTTCTTGAATATTTTTTCACAGTGGTTCTAAACGTAATCTGGTTTCCATCTTCTAGGAACAAAAGTTTATCTTTGTAGAGTCTAATTTTGTTATTTTTCTCTTAAAACTATTTTCACATCATAATCTTGTTAAAAAAGTAAGCATTAAAAATTTGGGAACATCAAAAATAAATTTTTTTTCACATTGAAAAGGAATAAAAAAAATAGTCTCCTTCAGAGATATCCTGATGAACTCTACATAAATTCTGTTTTTACTCCATTTGAGGAAAAAACAATCTCACAGTATAAGTATTAGATATTGGGGAGGAAATAACAAGGGAACAGTTCAACATCTTGACAATGAAAAAAAAATTTTAAAAATTCTAAGAGAAGTTGTCATCATGACATATAGCTATTTCACATTTTTTGTTACTGTGTCCTGCTTGTGCCATTATGAAATTACTCCACTTTGCTCATTTGAAGTGACTCTGCAGGAGATGAGAGAGAGTGAAACATGTCATTGGAACCAGAACACTTTGATTTTGACTGGTTTTCTTTAAACAGTATATATTTTCCTAGTTCAGGACAAATGTTAAGCTCTTCCTGAGTCTATCAAAATTAAAAATTTATTTTAGATTTATTGATAATATACTGTCAATATTGGAATGCCTTTTGATTGAAGAGCCCCCAAAGCAATACTAAGACACTGCATTGGATGTCTTATGTTTAAATAGCAGCTTAATAGGAAAAAATAGCTTTTCTCTAAATTGTTTGAATAATTAATAAATCCATATAGAATCACAGATAATCAAGACTCAACTTGAGTCAAGAGAATTGACTCAACTAGAAAAATTAGAGAAACCGTCTTCTTTCTTAGAGAAATGAAAAACTTCTAATTTTGGAAGACCTTTGAAAGTGAGTCCTAATCCAATTCATTGTTTAAATCAATTATTCAATAATACTCAAAGCCAGAAAATGTTTCCTTAGGTCTGAATCCAATGTTGTATGCCAAAGCATGGCTTCAATTTCAGTCTTCAATGGCTACTGTATTCTGTGTGGGGGCCTCTCACATACCTGAAGATAATAATTAACCTTCCTGCCAACTTTCCCTAGCATTTTCATCATCTTGGTAGCATGTTCTGAATCTGCTCTGAATTCTCTTTATCTCTTCTACAGACCCTACCACAGGGAAGTGCATCTTGATAAAGGTCTGACTAGAACTGATTTATATGGGGAAAATGATTACTTTTGTGCACCCTAATATTCAAGTTATTTTGTAAAATTAGTTACCATGTTATTAACTTACTGCTAGTTTATTATTCCCTGTGAATGTCTGATCCTTTCTGATTTGCATTTACTTTGTGAGGACCCCCAGGTTTATCGCCTGAATGGATACATTAAAAAGCAACTTCCCCACACACATTTACAATGACTTTATTGCCTCATATATTGGGAACAGGAAATGTTCTAACGAAAGGGACTGCAACACATATTCAAAGGGCCATATCATGTTTTTGTGTGTAGTGGCCTGGAGCAAGATGACCTAGTTTTGACTTTCACCATAGTTGTCTTGAGTCAAAACTGTGTGATAAGTGAATTCATATTTAGCTTTTTCTACCTTCCTTTCTTGGCTCTCTTCTTTTCTTCTGTCCAGACCTTGTGGTCCTCAGTTACTTAGTATTCTCAAGCTATGTGCTAGTTGCTTAAAATCTTCCTTGAAAGCATCACCACTTGTGCCTTCCCTCCCTCCCAGGGTCTTAGACCCCAGCTTGCTCTTTCTTCTCCATCCAAATGGATATGTCCTGTGTTCCGTACTCAGTATCCTTACATGGTGGACGCTAATATGATTTTTTTTTTTTTAATGTGAGCTGTCAAATTCTTCACATACACTTAATAATATTGTGAGAGTTTCAGATACTCTTGCAGGGTTGACGGGAAAGATATTTTGGGGTTAGAGAGTGTTTATAAATCCAAACACTTCTTAACACATTTGGCTAACACAGAAGCATGACTGGGAGTAAAGCAACAAGAGTTTATTTCCGTGGAGCACATAACAATCCTTCCCTCAAAATGATGCTTTTCAAAACCATTTTCAATGTAATATTCATTGTCATGTGATTTTTAAAACCATGATAAAAAGGGAACGTTAGAGAAAACAGAGTGATCAGAGTGAAGTCCACAGGCTGAGCAGGGTCACTGTTCTTGCTTCCTTCCTTACCAACCAGTCAAGTGGGCTCCACCCCACCTGGTCCCATCCTGAAGCTGGCTAACCCTGGTGTTAGAACCTGGAATTGGTCCTGGATTAACTGTGTGCCCATCCAACTGACTGGAGCCTAAGCTGTTTTGGGCACCCCTTGTAACTTCTAGAACATTCACTTCTAGCATTTGTCAGCTCCAGGGGGAAAATTCACTGCCTGGGAAAACTTACCTTTTAATACACACATACTGGCAGAGTTTGATCTCTACTGACAGAGAAGAGACATTTCAGGCATTATCACTTTGCTGAGGAACTATCAATTTGGAAAGGAAGGCAGTGTTCTTGAACATTTCTGGATCAGGATACTCATTTAACAAATTTTAATGGAGCACCTGTTGAGTTAATGTACTGAAGATAGAAGTAAGCAAAGGGGGTGTGGGCATCTAAGGAGCTTATGTGCTAGTGGCACCAAAGCCCTTTGTAAAACTTAAATCACTGTACAAATTAGTTATTGGTTATAAATTACTATAAATACTTATTCAATAAGCATTTAACAAATATCTCTATATTCTGAGCACTGTGTCTCATGCTGGGGATGCTGATGTATATTAAGGTACATGAAATAAGATTTGTATCCTTGAGGAGTTTACATTTAGTATGGACAGTTATCTAAACAAATAGCCAAAACATGAGGAATTAGCTTTATAAGACAGGCAGACACAAATGGTTTCAGAAGCACTAAGAAAGGAGCTGCTAACTATCTGTGAAGGTCTAAGGAGGCCTCTACAGAAGAGATGGTGTTTGTTTCATTAATAGATTTGAAGGATGAGGGGGAATCTCTAGGTTAGAAGACAATCTGGGTAGATGGAAGGAGGGAAATCCAAGGTTGGGGGGAATTTCCAAGGTCTGCAATGCAGTGAATTTATTTATCTGCATGGACAGATGAGATGAACTTTGCACATGAGATTCACCTCTATAACTTTATAACTCTCCTCTAACCTAATGGGCCAGTTTTCTTCTTTCATACCTAGGCGGATTCTGGTCAAAACAACTTGGCTTTAACCAGTAGCTTGCTTATTCTGCTTATTAGTATAACAATAATATCTTTATATTTGCATAAAATATCTCTTACAAAATGTGTTAATAATAGCTCAAGTGTAATGCAGTAATAATTTATAATAAATATATATTATGTAATAAAATAGAAAACATTTATTAATATATTAATATAATGTAAAATGATCTCTTTAGAAGATAGATGTTATCACCTAATCAAGTTTTCACAATACCTTAGGTATGTTAAGTACTCATATGCCTGTAAGTATAGCACTTTCATATCTATATTATCTATTTAAAACATAGCTCCTGAAATTGTTAGCTACATTCCTTTCTTATGCTGTTATTCCTTGGAGGTCTGGAGATAGAAATCCAAGGGTACATTTGGCTCAGAGAATTGGACAGGAATCTCATGCATTGGCACATTGACACCTCACCAAGCAAATTATGATGGGTTGGCAAATGTGAATTCACGTTATAGCAGAGAAATGTCTGCAGAGATTTACAGTCTATTTTGATGGCTCCGAATGTCACATTTTCTTCCCTTTAGGAAAAAATAGTCCTGCCCTTCCACACCTTTAAAATTTGAATCTTTAACATTCTGTGATCCTGTGAGTTTGTACTTGGTGCAATTGGAGTTTCCCATTTCTTCTCTTAAGCGACAGTCTTCACCCTTCATTGCATCAAACTCATAATTCTACGAGTCTTTGTCATTGATATTCTCGCCTCATAACCCTCCTCCACTTCTTCAGTATGAGCCTATCATTCAAGGACTTCTTTACCTACAATTTGCCTGGCAAGACCCTCTCATTTCTCTTTGTCCATATTTTTCCATTCATTTCCCTTTCTTTCTCATGGTTTTATAGACCCTGAACTCCTCTGCTTTCTCATCATCCCCTAATTAGCATGTCTCCATGGTAACAGACAGTTGCAGCGCGGGAATCATTCTCTGCATAGGCCACTGCTGAGCAACCTCTGGGCCTAGCAAGGAGAGGCCTTGACCCGATTAAGATAGGAAGACTTTTCTCCTCTTGGCAGGAGAGGATCCATACATTTCAGAGAAGGCCCTGTTTCCTAGGGGAAAGAATGAGTCAATTTGGTTGAAAAGGAGTGTATACTTGGACTCAGGCATGCAAAAATCAAAGTATAACCTAAACTAAGAAAATATTCAAAAAGATGTAGGAAAAATATCTAGTGCTGACTCTCTGCTCCTGCTTAGTAAAGATTAGCAATGCTTTGATCTGGAAGATGCTATGAAGCAACTGGTAGCAAATATTTGGTAGGATTTACTTTCTAATTTTACATATACATTTCAGTAAGTGTGCCTCATGGGGCTGAATCTATGACAGAGAACGACCTTACTCCTAGCTTTATGCGGTTTATTTATTTATTATTATTTTCAATTTTATGCTTACTATTTTCAGCTAAATACCAGTCCATAATCCTATACTTACTAAGCAACTGTAATGCCATTAATTATTATAGGTGTTTGCTGTTGCAGTTTTTTTTTTTATAATTTGCATGGCATTATATAGTGCATATCAGAATACATTTCCTGTATATTTTCCTATGATTAAGAGGCTACTAAAGACACTATTAGTTATGATTTATTAAGTACCTGTTACATATCAGTCACTATACTAGCTGTTTCACATATATTGTTTTTGAAACTCATGACAACTTTTCAAGGTAAGATAGCATTATTTCAACTTTGCTTATGGAGAAACTGAGATTCACTGAGGTTAAGTAATGTTTCCAAGGTCAAAAAGGTAGTAAGAGCCCGGTACTGTAATCCTGGATACCAAAAACCAAGTCTGGGTGTAAGTATGTGTCACCTTCACATTCCCACAGAAGGATGTTTGTGTGAGGATTAGAAAGCTATATAGATGTGAAAGTCTAGACCCCTGTTTTCAAAGGAAAACTTTATCAATAAGAAAGGGAGGCTTAAGTTTGAAGTCTTTTGAATTGGAAGATTTTGAGTTGGAAACCTGAAGCAGCAGATGATTTTTCTGGACGTCAAGGAACGGAATGTTTTAGCAACATGTAGAATCTACAAGAGTAAGAGTTTATTGCTTGAACACAAGTAGGTCATGAGACAAGTCTCATAACCCACAAGCATAAACTGGCTGGGTCCATTTTGCCCCCAGACCTGTAAATCTGGGATGCACTACTGTCCTGGAGACTCTGCTCTTGATGGTGAGTGGAGATGGAAAGTTTATGATGAAAAACATTTTTTCTCCAAATTTGAATATGTCACTAATTTGTTTATTGCATTTCATAAATTGAAGATCAACTTACATCTCAAGGTTGATTTAAGCCATGAAGACTTTCAACCACATGTTTGACATCTAAGGGGGGAGAGTCCATGTACTGAATGACTTCTGTATGCTAATTACTGGTGCCAAGCGCTGCTCACGTTACCGGTTATGAGAATGCGTCTCTCAGATCTCCTTCTGCAGGGTGTGTAATTGTCTGGGCCCAGCTGTTGTGCTCTGAAATCTGTCACCAGCATCTTACGGAGGCCAGGCTTCCCATGGGCTGCTTCCAGCCGGTGATTGAGCATAGCAGAGATGCTAAAACAGGTCTGTTTCTGGGAAATGGAGAATTCTCTTACAAGTGACTTAAGCTTGAGTACTCCCCGTTGGCCTTGCTGAACTTTCTTAGAACTCCAATCAAGACTCTTTCACCAGCAGTGTAGGAGTGTTCCTATCTCTCCGTATCCACGCCAACATTTATTGTTTTGTGACTTTTTGATAAAGGCCATTCTCACTGGAGATAAGTGATATCTCATTGCGGTAGACAGGCACCACATGTACTTACCAGCAAATTGGTATTAACTGATCAAAACCTAAGTGGACACATAGGAGCAACATTTATCGGGTGTCGGGCAGATGGGAGGGAGAGGAGGGGATGCGTATATACATACATAATGAGTGCGATGTGCACCATCTGGGGGATCGTCAGGCTTGAGGCTCGGACTGGAGGGGGGCAAGGGCAATGTATGTAACCTTAACATTTGTACCCCCATAATATGCTGAAAATAAAAAAAAAATAAAAAGACTCTTTCACCAAAACTTTCTTCCTTCCCTCTCTCCTTCACAGGGGCCAGCCTGCATTGCGGTCTGACCTCCCTTCCAGCCTCCCTCTACATCCTCCCCATTTTAACTCACAGGTGTTTCCCTGAATGAACTCTCTTGATGCCTGCTTCTTGGAGGACCTAAATCAACTCTTCCCAATCTTATAAGCCATTTATGATTATAAGAAATTGAGCCTGAAGGAGTTAAAAATACTCAGGTCACCCAGAGAACCAGTGGCAGGCTCTTAAACTCAGCTCTGTCTGCTCTCATCTGCAGAGGCTTCCCTAGTGCCACACTGCCTAGGAAGACTTCTTGAACTTACCACTACTTATGGCTACTTAGCCTGTTAACAAGTTCCATAGTAAAAAAGGGAATAGGTAAAAATTATTCTAAAGCTTCCTGAAGAAAAAAATCTGGAAGGAGTTGTTAATACAGTGTGTTCACCCTTTTCCTAGAATAATTTACAGTTTAAGCTTTCTCATCTGTGTCAGTGACAGGGAGCTGTCTGGCTGCATGAATATGTTGTTTTGCTTTTTCTTTTTTTCCCTAACACCCCTTTTTAGGTGAATCAGAGCTGCAAGTGCTGTATCTATTTTTCAGAGATAGCATGTGAATTTGTGACATTCCCTGGGGAGTGTGAGGTCTAGAAACCAATGAAGAGATCACAATGAAACATGAGCATTATGTTTTCGAGCGCTAGAGTGATTATTGTCTGAAAGTCTTAGCGTTATTTAAAAGGCAGTTCTTCTCATTTGGATAACTCAGCAGTGTGAATTTTCCGAAGGCAAGGAGGCCTTGCTAACACGAATACAAGCCGAGTACAGAGCGGGGCTGCAGGCTGCTATTGCAGCGTGGACCGGCAGCAAAAGCCACGCAGCCGGCTGCAGGGGCGCTCCGGCAACTACAATCCATTCCTAATGAATGGAGAACCCAGTAGGAAAGGGAAGAAAACAAAGGGAGATTTTATTTTTTGTCAACCTCTCCTTTTTCATTCTGGGCAAAAATAAGACAATTTACTGCAATGCACCACAAAACCTGGTGAGGGTTCAAGAGGACAGGGAGCCTGAGGACCTCCACCAGAGTAGCTTCTTGGAAGATGCTGTGTCTAAGGTCTTTAGTGCCAGGAGAACATTACCATGTCTCCTCTTTACTTTGCAGGACATCTTTTCATGTGCATTAGGAAACTTTATCCTTCTCAGAGCTGTGCCACTGGTGTTGCGGGTGCTGCAAGGTGATGAGTAGATCCCTGCTGCCGATCCATTCTCTGTTGTTTCTCTGGTCCGGCGTCCACACAGGGCAGGCACCTTGATCATTGTCTGATTTATCGCCCCGACATGAGTATACCACAGAATCCTAGCTCACCGACAAATCCGACAAAGGCCCCCATTGTTGGTTTTAGTCTGCCTAACACTCCTTTTAACGTGGTAGTTGTAAGGCTGGTGGGCGGAATCCCCCAAGGGGCTTGCATACGGTTCCCCCATCCCCACATCCTGACTTCGCCACGTGGTTTTGACGGGCCGCTTGGTGGCAGAGGAACCACCCGCCAGTGCCGCTTCCTGTTTTGCAGCAACGATCTGGCCCAGCTGTCACTCTGAATCTACTGCGCGTCAAGACGGCCCCTATATAACCCTCCTCCCCAGTCCGAGCGACACGACTTCTTGGGCTCCTTTCCCCGAGACCCTTGAACCTCGCCAGGAGCGCTCTACCAAATAAAGCTACCCTTGTTTAGCACATTCGGCCTCTTCCTTTTTTATTCCAAACTTTACAGTAGTGTCTTACTTAACCTCTCCAGCTTTCTCTTCCATGCCTCCTTCACATTGCACATATGCCAAAACAAAGTACTTTCCATTCTAGAACCTTCCATGCTTTCTTGTGCCATACGCTCCTGGCCACAATGTTTATTCTGCTTGCAGTATCCTCTTGCCCCTCACTAACTCCTGGGCTGCCTGTTTGATGCATGTCGAATTCCATTCAGCCTGAGTTCAGATGTAACCTCCTCAGCGGAACCTCCTTTCACTTCTCCTAACTCTACAGATTACTTCATTCTTTGCACATTTCAGTAATTTTGTGGAGCTGAAATTAATTTTGCTTTTCTGTGAAGATACAGATTAAAGTTCAATAATTTCTTTCCTAATGACTACTATCTGGCATTGGAATGATCACTTTCATATATAGCATTTCTTGAATTTTTATTTGGCAAAAAGAGTAGAGAAGATGGTTCATTTGGATAGAGATGGACTGTTACTGTATTCTGAAATTACTGAACTATTGACTGTTAGCCTCTGCACTTCCATAGTTGACTGTCTAGAACTAGCTGCTTATATGTCTGCCTCTACCTCCTAGTTTAAAAACTCTTTGGGGGTGCTGACTATATCATGAAGTGCTTTCCACATAGAACATAATACATATGCAGGATTTTTTGTTTGCTTATGTGTTTTGTTTGGCTTTTGACTTTTTGATTTTTTGTTTTTGTAGCCAGTTAGTTTTAGAAAGTGTCTATTTCAGAGATCAACATAAATTAATTGACAAGGTACCTATAGTTCACTCCATGGTTAAAAAATTTACTTAGCTTTCATGCTTTTATTAATAAAATAACAATTTTTACTATTTAATAAATGCCTAGTCTTTTCCTGGTGCTTTATGTACATTGTTAAATTTGTTCCTTGTGGCAGTGTATGGTAGGTCTTTGTGTGTGTGTGTGTCCTAAACACTTTAATCTGTATGTACAAAGACAATGGACATTCTTGTACATATCCATAATGTCTAATCACACCCAAGAAATTTAACATTGATACAATATTTCTTATGCAATCCATACTCAAATATCCCCTCAATTGTTCCCAAATTATCCTTTATAGCTGCTTTTTTTTTTTAAAAAAAGAAAAGCCTCCCCCCCCTTTTTAGAGCAGTTTTAGGTTCACAGCAAAATTGAGAGGAAGGTAGAGAGATTATATTCCCATTTCATGAGATTGTGACAATGAAACTGAGAGAGATGACGTACTTGGCTTGGAGGAAGTGTACAGAGTTACTGCCAGTGCTGCCTGCAGGAGTCAAGTGATGCCAGTGAATGAAGTGTGCGGGTGGAGTACAAGGTGGAGTCATGGGGACCACTGAATGCATGTTTTGTCTAAAGGGGCAGCTGCTACTCAGCCAGCCAACTGTTGTCACACTCAGGTATCAGTTCACCATTGCTTGAGATCCTAATTTATCAAAAACCAGAAATCCAGACTTTAAGTGAAAGTTTTACATTTTTTAAATTTTAAAAACACTGTTCAGAAATAAAGAAACATGCTATTGGTTAGGTTTGGCACCTGGGCCACCAGTCTTCAAACTCTGGGTTAAGACCGCAGGTGTTGGGCTGACTAGTTGGGTTTGAATCCTATCTCTACCACAGCCTGTGTTACTTTGAGCAACTTAATGCTCTATGCTTCAGTTTCATCAACTAAACAATGAGACACAATTCACAATTGCAAAGGTATGGAATCAACCTAAGTGCCTATTAACTGATGACTGGACAAAGAAAATTTGGTATATATACACCATGGATTACTACTCAGCCACAAAAAAGAATGAAATAATGTCTTTTGCAGCAACTTGGATGGAACTGGAAACCATTATTCTAAGTAAAATATCTCAGGAACAGAAAAACAAATACTGCATGTACTCACTCACTTATAAGTGGGAGATAAGTGACGGGTATACAAGGTCATACAGAGTGGTATTGTGGATTTTGGACACATAGAAGGAGTGAGGGATCAAAGATTATCTATCAGGTACAATGTACACTACTATTTGGGTGATGGATACACTAAAAGCCCTGATTCACTGCTATATAATTCATCCATGTAACAAAAACTCACTTATACTCCCTAAATCTATGGAAATAAAAAAAATGAGACTAATGGTAGTAGTAATTTATCTACTTCTGGTAAAATGTTTAACTCATGCCTGCCGCATGAAAGATGCTCATTAAATGGCTACACACTCAGTATGATTATGACAAAGGATACATAGCTAGTAATTCTATATTTGGGATTTGTAACCAGGTCTTTATGACCTAAAAATCACATCCTCTTCTCCCAGTGAAATCTTGTCTTTCATAATTTCGTGCTTTGTTTTATTTCTAACTCTAGTTTGCCAGTTGTTTATCATAGTAACAGAAGACCAACAATTTTATAAGCCATATATAATTGTTTACTAAAAAATGTATAATCAACTGAGTAAAGTATTGCTTTCAATTTTGCTCAAAAAGTTATTTTTAAAATTATTGCTATTTCCTCTAAATTAAAAAAGATAAATTTCTTTTTATAAAAGCATATATAGCTCCCATTGATTTCAGTGGGAGTCAAGAATCCAGGGATAGAATCTAGCCTTAAGAGTTTTAATTTTATATTTATTTATGGAGGGAGATAATAAAAATGGTGTGTTTGCTTAGAGTGTATCAACATTAAGTATTGTTGCTAGCTGGGTCAAGTACAGTATTATGACTGAAGTTGAGAGCAAAGTTTCTTTATTTCACTAGCAGACCTGAAGGTACTTTCTTGTAAATGGGCAAGCATAGCTGTCGGCATCAAATATAACAAGCAAGATCTGATAGGAGGAAGGATTTCACTCGGGTGAAAAGGGGAACCAAATATGTATTACAGGTGATAAATTGCTCTTTGTCTGTAGCTTCTCTTCTGACTGATATTTTTATTAAGAGAAATGATTCACATGGTAAAGTAATATTTTCTATAATAAATTTTTTTAATAGGAAATGTTGTACGAACTACCTGCAAGATCATTCTGTTCTGAAACAGTTGGGCAAAGCACTAGTAACTCAAAGTACACTGGCAGTATAGAACAGTGGACAAAGGACTGGATTTGGAAACAAAGGACACAGGTTCTAGTCTCAGTTCTGCACATAAGTAACTGTGATTTTGGGCAAATCATTCTTTGTTTGTTGATTGGAGATAATAAAACTGTCCAATCAACAGTGAGAATATCTGTGCAAGCTCTTTATTTTTAAATAAAAGTACAGTATTATTGCGAGTTATTTTTATGTGATGATGGTAATGGTATAGAGCAAACATGAAATTATAAGCACTTATCTATTAAGGAATTACATAGTTTCAATTACTTCAATAACAGAAACACACACTATCAATTGCATTCATTTTTATTTTGACCTCACAGAAACAGGTAAGTTGAGGTCTTTCATTTTTTTTTCCTCTGAAAATTAAGAGGTGTATTTGCTGACAATAAAAAGAGTGAAAATGAAGGTCTTGAAAACAGAACAAGAAATATGGAATAAGTAACATGAGGAGTGTAAGGCAGGAATGACTGAATATAAGTAAAAGCAATGTTAAACAGTCTGAAGCCCCTGGTTATGTATAATTTGTATAGCTTAATTAGCTAATTTCTTTTTCTCCTTCCTTCCTTCCTTCCTTCCTTCCTTCCTTCCTTCCTTCCTTCCTTCCTTCCTTCCTTCCTCTCTCTCTCTCTCTTTCTTTCTCTCCCTCTCTCCCTCCCTTCCTTCTTTCCTTTCTTTTTTCAGTAGTATTCAACAGTCTGGGCATAGTAACAGGAAGACAAATGGTATGTATTCATATAGGAATGTATTGGTGATTATCTAGGGGGATTCAGAAACATGACAAGAAGGCAAACATAATAAGAGATTTGCAGACAGAATACTTGATAGGCAGTGTGTTTCAAAAATAATAGGAAAGGAAGTGAGAAGTAAAGTCTATGGGAGACTGGTTGTGATAAAAGAAAAGTATGTTAGTCTTTGAAGTCTTTACTGTGATGGTTATGTTAGTTTAGCTGGGTATAAAACTTCAGGTTGACTTGTTTTCTCTGAGAAATTTGAGAAATGCCAGAGTATTCTGGAATGTATTGTAGCTGAAAGGAAATCTGCCTAATTGTTCTTTTGTTGCTATTCTTTTCTCTCTGGTAGCTTTTAAGGTTTCATCCTCATCCTTGATATTTTGCAATTTTTCTATCATGCATTTTAACATGGGATATTTTTATTTACCCTAGGACTCATATATTTCTTCAATTTTGGAAAATTTTTGACTATATTTCTTTAAATATTATTTTTCTATCATTTTCTTTTTCTGGAATGCCTATTAGACATATGAATTTTTGAAGTTTTTTCTTTCTGTCTATCTATGATGAATTAAAAGTAACTTTCACAATATTATCTTTCAGTACCTAGATCTTACTTCATCTTTTGTGTTTAAAACAAATTTAAATAAAAAATTTAAGAATTCTAAGATATATAGCAATTTGTTTTATACCAATTTGTTATTTTTAAATTTCTGCCCAATTTTATATTTTCTTTTCCATTTCTAACATTTTTAGAAGTTTATAATGCACAAATGTATAACTCAGTTATCCCAAGGCAAACACCTCTGTAACTCTCATGCAGGTTAAAAAATAAAATATTGCCAGCATCCCAGATTCCTCTTTCAGGCATCTTCCTAATCACTACCTGTCTTTTACACAAAATAGCCATTATTATCAATTCTGGCCCCATCATGTAGATTTACCTGTTTTTGAAATTTTTATAATTGACATAATAGAGTATATATTTTTCGTATCTGGTTCTGTCACTCAACATTATGTTTGTGAGATTCTTCTGTCTTGTTTCTGAGGGCTATAGTTCACTAATTTTCATTGTTATCGAGTATTTAATATACTGCAATATAATTATCCATTCTAATGTTAATAGACATTTTGAATTTTCCTAGTCAGGATTTATTTTGAATAATGCTACTATAATCATTCTTGTACATGTCTCTTGGTGCACATGGCACACATTTCTGTTGGGTAAATATGTGGAAGTGCTAGCTCAAATAATATGCATGTGCTCAGCTGAAGTAGATAACACCAAATTGTTTACCAAAGTTAATTTACCAATTTACATTCCTACTAGCAGTATCTGAGAATTCTTATTGCTTCACATGCTTCTTAACACTTGATATTATTAGTCATATTTAGTTTTAACCATTCTGGTAGCTGTGCTATGATATCTCATTGTGAGGTTGGCATCTTTACATATATCTATGGATTCTTTGGACACTGTCTTTTATGAATGCCTGTTCAAATGTCCCACTCCTTTTTCACTGGATTGTCTGTGTTTTTTAATTTTTTATGAATTCCTTATATATTGTGGATGTGAGCTTTTTGTTGGTTAAATTGCTGCAAATATCTTCTTCCATTCTGTAGCTTGCCTTTTCATACTCTTGATGGTGCCTTTTATTTTCAATCAACAGAAGTTCTTACTTTAATATAATACAGTTCACCATCCTTTTCTTTTTCTTTGTTTCCTTTTTTATTAACAACTTTATTGATGTATAATTTATATATCATGCAATTGATTCATTTTTAGTGTACAATTAAATGATTATTAGTAAATTTACTAAGTTGTCCAAGTAGTTTGTAGACACTTATGTGAAAGACAAATAATAATAATAACAATAACAGTGGTGATAATGAAAAATAATGTAGGATAGTATTTTTATGACCTTGGGAAAAGAAAAGGTCTCTTAAACAGGTCAATAAAGAAAAGGATGGTGTTTCAAATATGCCCCTCTATCCTTTTCTTTATTGGCCTGTTTAAGAGACTTTTTCTTTTCCCAAGGTCATAAAAATACTATCGTACATTATTTTTCATTATTACCACTGTTATTGTTATTATTATTATTTGTCTTTCACATAAGTATATAAAAACTACTTGGAATAGATCTTGTTTATTTTTTCCTCAAAATTTTATTATGGAAATTTTCAAACATACAAAAAATAGAATTGTGTAATAAACTTCCATGTGTCTCATGCAGCTTTAAGTTTTTGCATCTTCTAATCTAATCTTGTTTTTTTTTTTAGAGACAATGTCTTGCTCTGTCACCCCGACTGGAGTGCAGTGGCACGATCAGAGCTCACTGAAATCTCAAACTCCTGGGCCCTAGAGATCCTCCTGCCTCAGCCTCCAGAATAGCTAGAACTACAGGTGCATGCCACCATGCCTGGCTAATTTTTGGTAAAGATAGGGCTCTCTATGTTGCCCATGCTGGTCTTGAACTTCTGGCTTCAAGGTGAGCCACCACACCTTGGCTTCTAAACTTGTATTTAATTCAAATACTTTTTAATATATTCTTTCGAATTTTTTGTATACACAAGCATACTATTTGCCGATAATGATAGTCTCATTTCTTATTTTCTAAAATTATTTATTTACTTTCCATACTACTTAGTATATTCAAAACAATGTTGAAAAGAAGTGATAATATTCTTACCATGTCTGTGAGCCTGACCATCCCTTTTTATTTTCATCAAATGACACTTAGGAAAGATCAATTCTTATGTATTTGAGTGTCATAGAAATCTGTCTTAACTAAGTTAAAACATGTTTATACTGAAATATTTGTATAATTTGAGTAGTGCTAGCCATAACTATAATAAATTCAAAACAATTTTTTTTTTTTTGAGACAGAGTCTCTCTCTGTTGCCTGGGCTACAGTCCCATGGTGTCAGCCTAGCTTACAGCAACCTCAAACTCCTGGGCTAAAGCAATCCTCCAGTCTTAGCCTGCCAAGTAGCTGGGACCACAGGCATGCACCACCACACTGGACTATTTTTTTTTCTATTTTTAGTAGTCCAGCTAATTTCTTTTTACTTTAGTAGAGACGGGGGGTCTCACTCTTGCCGAGGCTGGTCTTGAACTCCTGATCTCAAGCTTCTCCTACCTTGGCCTCCCAGAGTGCTAGGATTATAGGCGTGAGCCACCACACCCAGCCACAAATTTTAAAGCACCAAAAACATGTCAATAGGTAGTTTCAGGGTTTACAGGTATTACTTACACGTTTAAACTTAATTCTCAAATTCTCAGCATTTACTTTATGGCTATTGCTGTTAATTTAAAAAGTCTTACCCAAAGGGTAAGACATAACTACCTACAAATTGGCATATTTGTTATTTTTTTAGTTTGTCAAATGTCTTTAACTCATTTATACAGGGAAGAAATTTCAACTCTGACGCTAATCTGCTTTTCAATGAATTTGATAGTTCTTAACTACATACAAGCAACAGGAAATATGAAAAAATTTCTAATCATGGAAATTAAATGTTTAAAAATTTACCATTTTTATTAGATTTTATTTTATTTAACATTCGAGGAAATTCACAGTCATCAGCAATTCCAATGTAATTTCAGGTGCAATTGGGAATTTGTCACTCTCAGTGGAGCTGTTAGCATAGTAAACCTTGTAGATGAAATAAGTACATTTAATAGGGATTGTTCTAAATGTGAAGGGATCGTTCTAAAATTGATTTAGATGGCTTCATTTTCCATAACTGAACTGGGTCACTCAACATGGCTGTTATTGTTCTTGATGTTAGGGCATATTGTCTTTTTACAATAAATTTAGGACTGTCAGAAGATTTCAACTTGACATACAAGGTATCATGGCTTTCACAACCTTCATAGGGTTGTTTCCTTCCATATATTATATTCTTATGAAATTCTGTTTCAATAGTTTCTTGTCAGACATTGCAGCTGGTTCCGTGTGCTTGGCCATCCCTCCTACGCCAGGGCTCCTCTCCTTTATGCTCTCTCATATATATAAAAAATCATATATCATATATATAGTATGTAGCATACATATATATATAGAGAGAAAGAGTATATTTTATCTATGTTATTACTCTGTATTTGGAATGGGATTAATACATAAAGGTGAGAACCAGAAGTCAGATTTGGGGCCACTACAGCAGCAAGGTGGAGGGCAAATTGGATGTGAGCAAGAGCGGAAACAAAGCAATTGTATAAATCTTGGGGTCTGGGCTGGCACCACAGAATTACAGAAGGGAAGAACAATCTTCCAAATCAGAAGGCTAAGCTAGAGACCTCTGAACCTGCTCCCTGACTCAGAATTCTGGGGACTAGAGATGTGTTAGAAAAAGCTTCATGAGCATCAGGAGGCACAGGTATTAATTAAACTACAGATGTTGATGGAACTTACTGGAAAGGATTAAGGATGTTTTCCCTAATGGAGTAGAGATTCCGAGAAGCTGGGGTCAGAACCTAGGTGTGGTGTGGCGAGATGGGCACAGGATGGGAGAGGGACATAGGACCAGACTGAGACACACACTGGGCTGGCAGTTGTCATGAGGAGAGCACTGGCATTGTGCACTTGAAAGATTTATAGAAATGAGTTGAGAAATGGCAATAAATCATTAGAAAAAAACGAAGAGATGAGAAGAGTGAGCGTGAGAGTGAGGGCAAGGGCAAGACAGACAGAGAGAGAGAGAGAGAGAGAGAGAGAGAGAGAGAGAGAGAGAGAAAGAGAGAAAACACACTAAATTAGAGAGTCCAAAAAAAAAACAAAAACGTGAATGTGTTATAGTTTACATTTTTCCTGAAGCTGAAAGGAGTTATGTATGCACGGTTTGCCCCCTGAAAGTAATCCAGAGTGTTGCTTACCCACAAGATTTGGAGGTCTAATGAATGGCGGAATACAATACTGGCATTGATGACAGTGATGTAAGATGACCCTCACATCTTCTTTTCAAAATAAAACCCACATAGAACTCTTTTCCGTCACGTTTGATTTGATTCATGTTTAATACATTATGTGGCAGCTGGATATTTATACTCCATTATCATTTAGATAAACCAGGGTCGAGAGACCAAGGAGGTATGATCTTATACTACCTGAGTAAGGAGAGGTTTTCCATTCATACATTCATTCATTCACACATTTGGTTATTTAGAAAAGATCTATTAAGGTATTATAAAGTGCCAAAAAGCAGTCTAGGCCTTGGAAGTACATTGGTTAAAAAATTGTCAAATTTAATATCCTAGCAAATGAGAGTAAAAGGAGGAAACAGAAAAACTGTGTGTACTTTCTAAAGTCTTCCAGTAGTGGTAGGAGAGTTAAGAACCAGGACCAAGTCTTTTAATCTTTAGTTTTCTGGCTCTTCCTTCAACTAATTCAGCTATGAAACAGAATATATGGAACATATATATGCGTTTACATGTGACTGCTGGGAGTTGGGGGATATAAAAATAAATAAAATAGGATTCTAGCGAGACAGACAAATGATCACAAACAAAATGATACGATGATGGCTTTGACAGAGCTAAATGCAGGGAACTCTGGAGCACATAGTAGACGCAGTTCCCTGCACTGGAGGGATAGAAAAGGCTTTCTATGGAGGACTGCTGAGCTGGCTCTGGAGGCAGTGGGAGCTGGCCTGCATTGTTGGTGGAAGGAGTGGTGCCCAGGCTGAAAGAGCAAACACCTCCCCCGACACTGCCCTGGTGTCATCATCTCATTACCATGCCCTACCCTCATCTTCCCTGGAATTACATTCTCTTTCTTCTTTCTGGGCACACTAGAGGGTTTCTTCTTCACCTATCTCTCTTGTTTGACAGAAGGCAGAACAGTGAGGAATTCTGGGCGTGTAGTATGCATCGACCGGGAAGAAACAAGAGGGAGACTTCTGGAGTGCTGGCATGCTTTAGATCTTGACGCGGGTGTTGGTTACATAGGTCTACACGTGTAAAACTCGACTTAGCTGTATACTCATTAATGCACTTCCTGCATTTCACTACACGCATTCTACACCTCAATGAAACAAGGGGGTGGGGGAGGGGGGCGGAGACTCCCAGCCAAAACCGATTTCACTCATGTCAGTCCTGTGATATTTAGTTTTCATGTGGTATGATTTAGCACTTGGCACCAGATGTATGAGATCTGTCTAGAAAATATTCAGCCATGTAATATGAAAAATAGAGACATTCATTGAAGAAGATACAAGCTGGAAGAAACGTTGTACATGGGACAATGACGCCTCAGTCCCTTTCAACGTAGGCACCTTGGGACCTCACACAGTTCTCCCAGTGTCTCTTAACCTAACCTGTACATGTTCAACATTCTCAGGCCTGTTTGTTGCAGGCCTTCCAGAACGTGGATCACTTTCGACAGATTCTCGACCATCTTTGAAGCGTCTATGCCACACTTTTATTTGCACTGCACTCATTGCATCATCCCCGAAAGCCTTCTGAATCATCCCAGTGGTTTCCGTGGAGGAATGTTCAAGCTTAAAGCAAAATTGGGTGCAGATTCGGTGCTCTACTAGCTTATCTACTTGAATGTGACGGCCACAGTGCACAAGCTCACTCAAGGCGTCTAGCGCCCTGCTGACTAGCACAGAGACTGTCATTGTTCACACGTGTGCACCCCAGTCCACTCGCCTTGCCTGCCAGATTACGTCAGTGTCATGCAAATCGTTCTCTTTATGTTAACAATGGCTCGATACTTTCTGGACAGACCTGGTATTCTGTTTTTATTTTGTTTTGTTCTGCTTTTTATTCTCTCTTCATTTCCTTTATGAGAATCTTTTCAGAAGCCAGATTTTAAATGTCATTTAAGATCTTGATTTTGTCTTAGACTCTTATTTGTCCAGTAGGGAATCTCTGTTGTCTTACGTTGGAAATACTTAAACCCACGCATGGGGTGCAATTAGTTTTATATTTTAGAGGCTTCCTTTGCATGCAACCTGTGAAGCATGTGTTTTTGTTTCTCCTTTTAAGTGCCTTGTGGAAGGGGATATTTCTACTATTTCTCTTTATAAAACCCGGGAGATTGAGCTGTGTATACAGTCTGAGTCTTCAATAAATACTGCTGATAGGCCATGAATGTGGGAAAATCCAGAAACTTTTTTTTTTCTATTTTGATTTATGAGCTTCTTAGAAAAGACAGGGGAAAGATCTAAATGGTACAGTTAAGGGCTCATATTTCTTCTCTGCCCCTTAAACAGATTAAAAGAGGAGAAGAAATAAAATAATCTTGAAAGTTGATTGAGGGATAAAACATCTACAGAACAAATTTGACTTATTCAAGTTTTATGAATCTCCAAATAACAGGTTTAAGTAGATTTGCTGGGGCTTAGATATACGTGTCTGCCAAGCAAGATAACTTTTAAAGGAAATAGTTCTTTGTATTCTTTTTAGGTCAAAAATTGAGTTTCTAGCTTAGGTTTTGATCTTAAAAAATATCAGGGAAAATATGTCATTTATGTTGTGATTGTAGAAAAATCTCAATAAGAGGTCTCATCATAGGTAAAGCCACTCCCAGGTCAGCTGAATCACCATATAAGTATATAGAAAACTAAGCTGGATTCTTTTCATGCTGCTCATACTTGGTGGTATTTGAAAGCAGTCAAGGCAAAACTCATTAAGCACTTTCAAAATCCTTCTAGGGCTCTCCTTTCTCTTGGTGACACCTGTACCTAACTCTCTCTCCCACCAGGGCTGCCAGTGACCCTACACTGCCCCTGTGACCCGAGGCTCCTCACTATAGGTCCCCATGTCCTTAGTAATGCTCAGTCATTCCTCGTCTATCTTTAGTCCCTTTTCTTGGGATCCTGAACTTTGTCCTCCAAAGCTTATTTGTTGATTCCAGAAACAAATTGTGCAGATGTGTTTACTGATGCAATTTTGCTTATGGGAGATGTTGTTATACTACACTGCCCCTTTTTAATTTCATTAATCAAATGTACACGAAAATGCCTTGTAGAACACCGAGAAAACACAGATAATCATCCATAAGAGAATAAAAAGTATTCATAATCTCTCCACCCAGTAACCACCATTAACCTAGTCGTGAGTACACACACATACACACACACTCATATACACATATACATATATTTCATGCCTTTTTTCATTTAAAAATATATAATTAAAATGTTTCATGCCAGTAAATGTATTTCTATAGCATTTTTCTTTGTGTCTGGAAAGTATACCATTTTAGGACTAAACCATCATTTATTTACACAATCTTTTACTGCTGCTGCCCATTTTTTTAAAAATTAAATTAGTATGGAATTCTTATAACACATATCTGTTTCTCTTCAACAGTTTTCTTTGAAAACTTCTTAGACCTAGAATCTCCAAGTCAAAGATATTTGAAGCCAGGCCCCCCAGTATGAACTGAAATGGAGATGTATTGGTTACTCAATGTCATTGGGTTTTATTGATAATACATTTGATTTTTTAAGTGAAATTATTCAGCAGCTCCTACTATATAAATCTAACTTAATATACTTCTCTACCTTCTCTTTCTCTCTTGATTTTTTTTTAAGTTTTATTATTTTCAACCTATCTCTCAATCAGTCTGCCCTTCAATCTCAAAAGTAAATCTCTGTTGTCCAAACTACTAAAAATCCTAAGATAAAAGTTTAAATCTCTTTTTATTCCTTCCTTACAACATTAGGTCACAACATCAGTCTGAGTTTAAGAAAAATCAATCAAGTAAGAGAGCTATGATATGTTAATGTCTATACCTATTTCTTATAAGCAAACAATTTATTTAATTTTAACTTGCATCATAATTGCTTAAATGCCATTTGCTTCATTCAGTTAATGTGATTTTCTTTTACTCTTATTTATCCAGAATAACTTTCATATATATTTGTGTGTATCCATCAAATAAAATCCTTTGAAAATGCTAAACGACACAAAAAAAGCAAAAAACCTAGCCACTTTTTGAACTAGCTTATTTTTATTTTTTAAAAAGAAATGTATGTTCATTGTAAAATCTATAATATATAATGAAAAATAAGTTCCCCTTCCACCTGAGACTCCTAGTTCTCCCTGTGGGCAACCACAGTTAAGCATCTCTTCTTTTACTCTCTGGAAATATTCCATGCAAGCATAAACATCCTTTCCTTTTTCTACAAATGCATGTATATAAACTATTCTGTACTTTTAGTTTGTAAAATTAAAAAAAAAACAGGTATCTTGGTGCTTCTTCCAGTTTAGAACTCATAGATCTAAATCGGGTTTTTTTTTTATGGTCATATAGTAATCATGATATGAATGTATAAATTTGATATAATCAGTAGGCTTTTGATGGAGTTAAATTCTTTTCTCTCCTTTGTTCAGATAAACGCAGCAACAACAAAAGTCTTACACACATGGCTTTCAGCACATATATGAGTGTTGGCAGATTCTTAGAATTTTATGGCTTTTGATACATATTGCCAAACTGTCCTTTATTAAGCAATGAATTTGCATTGGCATGGAAAAAGTCCCCCTCCCCCCAAAAAAAACCCCCCACATTTTACAGGCAATATATAAGTTCTAAGGACTGGCTGTAAAGTTAGTGTTATTCAGCCCCTGGAAAAGAAATTTGGGTAAAGACGGTACTCCTTTAAGAAGACAACGCCTCAGCCCACACGCACATTTTAGTGCTGGTGTTTGTGTCTTTCTTGGAGACGTTTTAACCTTAGCTCCTTCTCCATAGAAAGTCGGAAAGTCACCAGGAGTCTGCCTGATCAAATCTCTTAGCCTACTTCTTTGCTTACCACAGCACCTGTGCTTTTTGCCATGTTTTTCTAATCCTTTCGGCATTTTTCCTTCACATATCTTAATCATCTCTTTTATCTGGAATGTAAACTCCATGAGAGCAGTTGATTATTTTACTCACTGCCGTATCTCTGAATCTAGTCCCTAGAAGTGACTCAAAAAGTTTTTGTTGAAAGAATGAGGCCATTCAGTCAAACAACAGAAGTTTCTAAAAATCCCCATATCTCTTAATATAGTTCTCCTGTCACAAGTTTTGCATCATTGTCTTGTGTTTTGTTATCCTCTGATTAAAGCAAGGATTGTTAAATCTGTGGTTGAAGGATGAACTTCAGAGGGTGTGTGAAATCTCTTGCAGGCCAGATCTGGGGTTCATGCGTAGACACACATTTGGGGGCCGTCGGGGGAGGAGAAGGCTCCTAGTGCTTGTGGAAACTAAATGACTAAATGGTTTCATCTTTTTTTACTTACTCTCAACAATAATTTAGCATAAATTGTGCTAAAACAGATGTGTTGGAAATGATTCTTTTCATGTGACTGGCAAACTAAGTGTGATCCCTCTTGATGCTAAAATAATATTATACTGATTAAATGGAGTTTTGGATAATGTAAGGCACACAATGTTACAGGCAGCAAAGAAACCCTTCCTAGTCAGAACCATAATCTCTCTTTTGAATTTGCAATGATTGCTGGAATTTTCTTGGGAAAAAAAGTGTAGGATTTGCACACTCACTTTGAAAGAGAGACATTCAAACCTACTTTATAAAATATTAAAAATAAACTATATTAGTTCATATATAAACTATAGTTATATATAAACTAATATATGTATTAGTTTATATTAAAAATAAACTACAATTTCATTTGTATCACTTATAGATGAATAAAGAAGATGCAATATAATATTTTATAATTTGAAACTGTTTCCTGTGATATTTCTGATTTTAGAATAGGAGAATCAGAGAATGCAAAGTGGCTTAATAAAATGATTTAATCACATTTTTTATACTTCCCTCTTCAAAGAGAATCTATATTAACTGATATTTTGAACATGAAATTGTTGCACATGTGAAACTCTGGGGATAAATGGAACCATAGAGCCTGTTCTCTTTCAGTAGGGATTTTTTTTTCTAACATATGAGAGGAAGTAGGACAATGATTGGTGTTATGGTTAAGGATGGTACTGAGAGGATGGAAAGCTCAAGCCCCAAGAAAGAGGGCTGTTGGAAAAATTATAATGAGGTAAAGAAAATGTTTGAGCAAAGTCTTGAGAAAGTTGTTGGAAAAATAATAAAGATAGTAATAACATTTTATTTTTCAAAATCAATATTAACATATGACTCAGGTTTCAAAAATCACACAGAAGAAAGAGAGATTTGATTAAATGAATTTGGTTTAGATTTTAGAAAGGAATTGTTTGGCCTTGAAACAAGACATTACTATTCATTTATTTATTCAATATTAGTTTTGCATTTACTATATCTTAGTGTTAGGTGTTAAGGAAGACAGTCTATTGACAACTCTGGTGAATGCAAGGGAATTTGCTTGGTTAAAGTACAGAAAATTTAGAATGTTATAGGCTTTTAGATAGGAAAATAAAAATGGGACAGGGCATTATCAGTATCAATTTTATAATTAATTAGAATTATGATTTTGTGTAACTCCACTACACAGGTAGGAAATAAAAGCTACAAAAGGGCACATGGTCCTAGACCTCAGATTCCACACTATAGCTGAGGTTAACCTTACTATTGATGTTTATCTAGACTTTCATTAGCTTCTGACCCATGCTGAACATGATTCGGGTGAAAAGAAGTAAAGATTATATTATAATATGAACAAAATACCTTGTTAAAATTTTAAATGTTTACTAATAGGCCATAGGCCAGGTAACATATACATGGAGTAATTAGACATGAAGCCATTATATGGTGGCCTATTAACTACAAAATGAGTTTGAACAGAGATTGATTTTTTTAAACATTTCTTAATTAACAAGGAATGAGCAAGATAAATCTGAAAAATGAAGAGCCACACTGAGTTTCAAATAGTGAGCGATTTGGAAATAGTATAATAATTCACTGTTTATTCTTTTCAATGGATGTAAATGATCCAGCATGGTTAAGCTTGTCGCACTTTTTCTGTTTTCCTATCAGAAATGAAACACCCACATTTATATTAGTGCCCAAAGTTATGTTGTATGTTAAGATAGAAAATTTATAATAAATATTTAAAATGTTGTATCGTCATGTAATTGATTTAATGGTCAACAACTGGGGAATAATAGAGCCTATTAGCAACTAGTAGAAGAATATCTAGTTAGAAAACATCCTTATATATAAAATAAGCTTTAAACTGCCCACAGATATTTATTAATCATGTGTTTCCTGTTTTAGTCCAAATATTGATATAAAAGCTATGATACGGAATTTATTACATACACATACGCACACACGCACACCTGCTTCATCAAAATTAGAACAAATTATGCTCAGCCAAAATAACCATGATTTACATTAGTAGAAATTGGATATTGTTGATATCCAGATACATATCCATATAATAGTTTTAAAATAGACATTATTAAATGAAACTTTTCTTTTAATTAAGAATAACAAATAAAACACAATTTAAAGAGGTAATTTTTAATTTTCTCCTTGTTTTGAATAAATCTTAAGTTTGAAAAGATGGAATTTTACTTATTGCCAATTAGAAATAGTTTATGAACACATTAGTAATTTAGGATTTATTGTTGTTCGTATAATAAAAATTACTGATCATTTTGCCAAACAACTGGGTTACCTCCATGAAGAAGCTAACATTTGCATGATGGCAGATTAGACTGGTTTTAGAAATGTCGTTATTTCTTTACATTTTGTTTTCATTCTCCTTTGTAATCTGAGATAATTTGGCCAGTCTAATTGTTGCCCTATTTATAGTACCTTTTTTATATTTGACCAAAACTGTGACCTTTTTTTTTTTTTACTAGTGTTCTTGATATATCTATACAAACTTGTTTGGGTAAATAGCTTATTAAAGAAGTATTAATCTCTCTCTGACCCCCTCATCATTTTCTCCCCCCCTTCCATCTTTCTTGTCCCTTTTTCTAACTTTTTGAATGTTTTCCTTTTTCATGTCTATTTTCTTTTAAATAAATAAATGTCCCCCTAGTCTTATCTAATCAGATAAAAAATTATTCAGCATGTAAAATGACCCATTTAACAACAGGATAAGAAGTCTGACATTTAGATGGGTCATCTTTTTGCCCCTTTCTCTGAAGTCACTTGTGGATCTGGTACAGTGAACCTCCAAAGTCACCTTGCAGAGGGGTGACTGTGAGATCACTGCTCCTAATACTGGCCCTGCCGGTCAGTTGTGTATTCAGTTGTTCTGTCCCTAGTTTTTCTCTGCTTCCCTCTGTTTCTTTTCTTCTTCCTTTCCTTTTCTTTTTTTCCATTTAGCTAAAAAAGTGATTCTTAATGATTTATAAAATGACAAAATTCACCGGCGGGAACTTTGATGGTAATATTGTCCCCACCCCTCTGAGAACCAAAAAGCTAAATGATCACTTTAGACAGAAGAACCAACAGAAGTGAAAGAGTGGCAGGGTCTTAGCTATAGGGTTCAAAGATGTGTGAGCTTGTCAGCCGGAGTGGTGGGAGTAGCCCCCCAAAGTCTCTCTGTGGGAGGGACTGGGGATCTAATAGATAACTCATTCTGTGTGAAGAGGTTGCCATACAGGAAAAGCTGGATCCAATGATGACACTTAGGACCCCTGAAGGGAAGGGAGATTCTGGGCCTCTCTCAGGTGGCAGTGTCTCTTAGCCCAGCAAATTCTTCCCCCCTCCACCAACTGGACTCACGCCTGAGCCTTACAATGGCTCCTGAGCAGGATCTGTAAGTTAGAACGGAAAGACCTGTGTGGCACAGTGAAGACTGGGGTCACAACATACTGATTTGGTTGGAGCCATCTGACAATGTAATACACGAGGAGAGAGAGATATCCCTATCTACTTCTCAAACCAAAAGCCACCTGAACTGTGTGAGGGTGAGAAGCTTTGCAGAGGTCTGAGCTATCAGAGAAGAGAAACGAAACAAAACAAAAACACCAGTGATATTTGTGCTGTTACTACAAATTGACTCAACTTGCTCCAAGTGTAATTTCTGAAGAGACTCAGCCACAAAAAGGCAGCATATAATAATGCTGCTTTTCATCAATATTTAGTTCCCAGTCCCATTTCCATTCCATCTCCCCTTTGAGAAGCTAGAATAATGAGTTGTACCATGAGAAAATAGGTCACCATTTTGATAAGGAAGAGGATGGATTGTGAAGTATGAGGGGAAAGAGCCAGCAGAATTAACAAAGGTAATTAAGGTAGCAGAAGCGAGAGAAGCTGGTTTTCAAATTGCCAAATATATTTCAACTGAGCAAAAAAGAGAGTTATTCACGTACACGTATTCACAGGAGGCAGAAAAGGAGAGCAAAAATAACCATGAAAGCCGACACTGGAAATTAAAGAGGAGGAAACAGAGTAGTTAATTCTTGTCCTCAGCCTAGTTGTTTGTTTTTTATTTCTCCCCAAGCTGAAAAATGATAGTGAACTACATAAGCAAAGCTAGAATAAAATTACTGTGAAATAATACTAACTTTTAGCAGACCCCATAAGTGTCTCCTCATTATTTGTCAATTCACCCACCAAACATACAAGAACAATAATTTTTTTCTTCTTGAACTATCCACAGATAGGGCAATCTTCATCCACTGAAAGCATGTGTTTCTTCGTGCATTGGTGCATGCTGAATAGGGTTGTCCTTTTTCTAAATTATCATCTGCTTGCCTGTGCAATTTCCATGAGCAAACATGGGTATTTGCACATGCAAATGGAAGTGCATGAAAATAATATGTGCTCTGTATTAGTGGGCACAGCCAGGGTTTGGCTTTTTTGGAGTTAAAAGCCTGTAAGTGCTGCACGGATTTCTGAGAAAGCTTCATTTAGCAAGCACAATTCATGAGCCAAAGCAAGGAATTATAATGCCATTAGCTAAATATCCCTTTGTGAAGAAAATAATTTTTTTTAAAGGATTTAGAGTTGTAGAATGCTTTAAAGGGTAGCATTTGACTAGGATATGGTATAAGTTAACTTTTGGCTCTGAAGTATTTACTAGTATGGGTTTGAAGTGTAGAGTATGTCTTTCAATTTTCCCTTACACTATCATTTTAGAGATTATATAATTATGAAAAAAGTGAGAGCTTAGACATTCAGAATTATGTTGCCAAATAATATTCAAAAAGCAAAAGATCACAAAAGTTAGCAAAAATTAGTATAATAGTTACACAGAGCCAAGCTTTTTCTTGTAGAACACATAATATTTTACTATTTTTTAATATTTGACCATTTTACTAGTGCAGTATTCTAATGCATATGTCTTATAGGTATACTTACACACGTATCCATACCTTGAGGAGTCTAATGCATTCTTCCAGTCAGAAATCTTTCAGCCATGGCTTAGGAACTGACTTTGGATGCCCCTCACTATTCTAATTTTTTTTTTTTTTGAGACACAGTGTCACTCTGTTGCCCAGGCTGGTGTGCAGTGGTGTGGTCATAGCTCACTGTCACCTCAAACTCCTGGGCTCAAGCCATCCTCCTGCCTTAACCTCCTGAGTAGCTGGGACTATAGGCACATGCCACCATGCACGGCTAATTGCTTTCATTTTAATTTTTTTGTAGAGACAGTGTCTGGCTATAGTGACTAGGCTGCTCTTAAACTCCTGCCCTCAAGCAATCCTCCTGCCTTAGCCTCTCAAAGAGCTGGGATTACAAGCGTGAGCCACTGTGCCTAGTTGTTGTCATCATCTTCTTTTAAAAATTTTTTAGAGACAGGGTCTTGCTGTCACTTATTCTAAAATCTTTTAAAGCCACCCTGCTCACTGACTTTTAAACTTGAATCTCACCTTCCATGACGTTAACACAAAATCCTAAAATATATTTTTCGGTTTGTATTTCCACAAAGTAATTTCCTTAGTTAAGCTATTCTGAAGCATCATTTAGAAATTTCGAGTTCCTTAATACATTGTTTCTCATCCTATTTTTTTTTAAATGAAAAAGAACATTTTACAAAGGGAGAAAAGGGAGGTTTTACTGGACCTTCCAAATGCCAAAGAACTGAGCAAAAATAAAAAATTAAATCAATCAACTGGAATTATTATATACCATGATGAGGAATGAGCCAAATGATTTTTTTCTTATTGTATATTATCAGTAGTTTTTTGAATTGAGGCAGCAGATTGCATTTTCCAAAGAGGGCTGCAACTCAACTTCCTGCCCTACATGTTCTTCTAGAACCTAGCCACTACCCTCTAAAGTGAAATCAAATTTTCTTTTCCTTGAATCTGGGCAGTTTGTGAGTTGCTTATAGATGACAGAGTATGGTGCAAGTGGCACTGATTTCTGAGGCTCAGTCATAGAAAACTCTGCCTTGTTGGCTGGAACACTCACTTTTGGAACCCTGACCCAATATGAAAAAGTCTGATCATTTTGAAGTTCTGTGCTATGAGGAAGCCCGGAGCACAGGGAGAAGCCACACATAAGTGGCTGCCAACAGACTGTTCCTGCCAACAGACCCAGCTGAGGTGTCAGCCAGCATTGGCCACCAGGCATGTGAGTGAAGATGCCTCCACATGGCTTTGGCCCTCAGTCGTTGATTCATGCCCCAGACTTTGCGTTTTCTAGCTGGGAACCCAGACATCACCGAGCAGCGACAAGCCGTTCCCTTGGAGCCCCGTCTGAATTACTGACCCATGGAATCCATATCCATTAGCACGATCACATGCATGAGTTTATTGCTAAGTGTTGGGGTACAGTTGGCCCTCTGTATTCTTGGGTTCAACCAACCTCACATCGAAAATATTTGGGGAAAAAACAATAAAAAGTATTACAAATTTTAAAAATATAGTGTAACAACTATTTACATAGCATTTGCATTGTATTAGGTATTTTAAGTTATCTAGAGATGGTTTAAAGCTGTAGTCCAGTCCCCAATCCCCAGGCTGCAGACCAGTACTGGTCCACAGCATGTTAGAGACCAGGCTGTAGAGCTCTGCCAACCCCACCCCACCCCTGTCAGTGGAAAAATTGTCTACCATGAAACTTAGGAAGGACGGAGTACACAGCAGGAGGTGAGCAGTCTTGAGTGAGCAAAGTTTCATCTGTGTTTATAGCCACTCCTCATCACTGGCATCACCACCTGAGCTCCGCCTCTTCCCACAATGACCCCCATGGAAAAATTGCCTTCCATGAAACGGGTCCCTGGTGCCAAAAAGGTTGAGAACCACTGATTTAAAGTATACGGGAGGATGTGTGTACGTTATATGCAAATACTATGTGCCATTTTATACAAGGAACTTGACCCTCCATGGATTTTCATATCTGCAGGTGTTCATGGAACCGGTCCCCCATGGATACTGAGAGATGACTGTGATTTGTTTTGCAGCAATAATAATGAGAACTGTCTACAAGTTCCCTGAGATAAAATATTCAAATCTAAACAGTCAGGAAGTATCATCTCATACTGCAGGGTCCATTTGGGATAAGATGATAGGCTACTTATTTCTAAAATCTAGTGATATTTAATACTTGTCCAGGGAGAAAGTTACTGGTTAATTATTTTAAGGTCAATATTCTCTATTTAAAAATAAGTTACATATCAATAAAGTACATGCAAAAGTCTGTTTTTGAAAGATCATATTAGTAAATTGTCAGATTATGGATTCATTGCACAGAGCACCCTTGGAACAGAGACAGTTTGAGCTTGGCCAACAGGCATTTTCCAGTACACATGGAAAAGGGTTAAGCTGCTCCCATTTGGTTTTCGCTCTTCCTTTCTCTCCCCCTTTCTTTTCCTCTTCTTAGTCACTGGCCCCTTACAAGGTGGTTGGTGTACTTACGTGGTGTCCAGCTATGCATGATAAAGTAAGAAGTGAGAGTGATTTATGTTAAGCCCCTCATCGCACATGTACCTGATTGTGGGAAAAATTACTTATGTATGAAATAAACATGAACTTTCTGTTTTACCTCATAAGATGTGGTGAGAAATAACCAATGAATTCTTTTTACCAAAGATTTTAGAAATGACAGCGCCTAATGATTAATGACGTAGGACAGATCTATGCCTAGACAGTTCCAACAGAAAAACGTAATAATAACTTTCCAGTATTTTGTACACATATTTAATGGAAAAAAACAAGAATTCTAAGAGGAATAAATAATTTGGAGTGGAAAGCAGACGTGTACGATAAAGAAATAGACTCCAGTGAGAAAACAATTCTCAGCAACAGCTCCGGCATTCCCAGTAATTCCCATGTGTCTATAGTTAGACGTGGAGGGTTCTGCAATCCTAGGTACATTATTCATATGACAGTCAAGTGAGAAATGGAGTGGGTGAAATTATGTGAGCCGGTTAAAATTGGAACAGTAGTGAGAGTTACTGCAACTATTAGGGCACACAGACTTAAGAATTGTACAAGTGAGGAATCAGCAATGGAGAGTAAGGTCCTGATCCAGTTTCGTATTTTCAAACATGTGCTTCAAAATAGTGAAACTTTTAGAACTAATTTGGGACGATTTCCATGTTACATTCTCCTTGCTTATAAAGGAAACTCCAAGTTTTATGAAAAGGCTTAAAATTTACCTTCTTTCTTTCTTCAATATCCTGCAATGCCTAGCCTGATGTACGATTGTCTCTAAATATACCTCCTCAGCAGGAAACATTCACAGGACAGGCCCTGCTTTCTCCTTCTCCCTGGCTTTGCTGGTGGCAGGGGACGTTGGGAGAGTGGGGTGAGTGAGTGGCAGGGTGCAGGGAAGGGAGGGATGAGCCTTCCAAACAGTCTCTGTTGGTGCTCACAGTGTTGGTCAGAAGGGTGGTAAATGCTGCTGCAGGAAGCAACAAAGCAGCACCTGCTACCTGTCATCTGTAGGAATGCTCTTTTCCTGTCAGGGGCAGACAGGTTTTGTCAAGATCCAGTTGGCTCTTTATGGTCACTAAATTTGCACCCTGGTCAGGGACCTGCACTAATTAGTGTTTAATTAATATTCAGTTGAATGAATAAATGAAAGGTGTTCTCTAACCTGCTACTGTCCCTTCCCAGCACCTTCTGATTTACCCTCCCATGGTCTCTCTGATTTCTCTGATCAGTATATCATCATGGGAAGCTAATTACACACCAATGCACATGAAAATAAAAATAACAACATCGAGAATGATAATATTTTTTGCAAGAACAGCTAACATTTGTTAAGTGGTTACCATGTTCCAGGCATTGTATTATCTAATGCAGTCCTCACAACAGCAGCGCAATAAATTACGTCAGACTCTTTTTCTGCACAGATGCGGAAATGGAAGTCAGAGAGGTGGAGCTTTTCTTGAGCTTTCTGGAATGTGAGGAGGATGTCAGTGGGGCAACGGAGGGAGTGGGGCTGTGTGGCCCTAGGACAGGGTCTCTTCTTGAGGAACCGGGCAGTACTGAAGTGTGTTTTACCCCCTCTGGTCTTCTCCTTTACTTTTCTGTCTGAGACGCATTTGTGCAAGTGGCCAGCACACTGGCAAGTTTTCTGGATTCTGCCTTATCACAGATTCATAGCTCAGTGGTTCTATAAGTGTGATCTGGAGGTCACAATTTTAGAATCCCATGACAGTTTTAGGAGATCTGTGAAGTCTTTAAACAACATGTCTGCAGAAGCAGATGTGAAAATCTCATCCTTCATTAAGATAGACGCCTAAGAGATTTGCAAAATTTAAAAACCGATACTTTTCTTACAAAATTTTTGCTTTGGAAAATACAGTTTTTTGGTAAAAATATGTTATTATGCTACCATATAATGAATATATTATGTTAAATTACTTAATAAATTAATATTTTAAAAATTTCTCAGTTTGAATTTCTAGTACTATAAATATCAATATAAACAAAAGCTCTTTTGGTTCCAGAATGGAAAGACTTGAGAACCACTGATATAGTTTGTTATTCCCAAATCCATGTATAGTGTATTTTTGAATATCCATTATGCTCAAGCACTGTGCTAGGTGGAAATGAAAAGGTAACTCTGGCATAGGCCCAGCCATGGAGTAGCTGGGATACTTAGTACTGCTATGGCAGAGATACCAAAAAAACCCACAAATTCTTCTGAATTGAATTCAATTCAAAATCCCACTTGCAATCCTATAGCACCTGAGGTATTTACAGCATCCCCATTAGACAGATGAGGAGACTGAGTCTCACAGTGGAAGTGACGTGGCCAAAATTTCACAGCTAGTGAGTGGTGGAACAGGTTAGCCAATTCATCCCCAGGGTATTTTTCTGTTATCATTAGGATTTCCTCAACTTGTTTGTTAATCTCCAATGTTTTTGGATTGTATAATAAATATAAATCTCAGAATTTGAATTGTTAAAGAAAATTAACAAATCTCTTTGGGGACAATTTGTACAGTACATTAGTGATCCTTGTTAAAAGTAAGTTAAATCATTTGGTATAAATTATGATAAATTATGTTTTAGAGAATGAAATATTATTCATTACTTATTTAAGATGTTAGTACTTGAATTTATCCTTTACTGGGGTAAAGAAGGATCCCTTTTCATTGTTAAATTGAATTTATGCAGTAAGGCCTTAAGAGGAATTTCTATGTTTCTACTTTTATTCAATTTCATTAAAATGTAAAAAGAATATGACTCAAAAAGAACCAACCTCCAAATAAACATACGAATAAGTAAAATGCAATAAATCTGCTGGGAAAATCACCCTGTGCCAACTGCTATGATTTCACTCTGTGCAAAACCATGTCCATTTCGGACGATACTCAGTGCAATAAATGTGGCTCAGCAGAACTTTTATTCAATAAGGAAACCTTCATAAATACAGACCCTGTGCATTTTACTTGATTTGCCATAGAAGTGCATTTTGTTGAAACATAACTTTAAAAAGCTTATGAAGACATCCCCATATATTCAGAAATACTATTCTTTCCCGTTTAAAAAAAAAAAAAAAAAAAAAAAAGCAACAGCAGCCCCGTGAATCCTTTAATCATGAGCATTAAAGACAGTCTGTTCCGAGATTGCAAGGCTGCTGACTCAAGTTAATATTTTCTTGGCTTGCTTCTGGGCTGCTAGCTATCTTTGCATGTGCATGATGCTGATGTAGAATGACATTTGCACCTGTTGTCGCCATCCTATGTTAATTAGCGTAGTGCCCTAAGTAGTAACCAGGCCATCACATCCAAACAGAAGCCATTAACATATTGCAGCTGTCATGACTAAGAAAGATACTGGAGCTGGAGATGTGCGCATCCCTGCATACCTTGGCTCGGTTAGCAACGCTCTTCCAATTGGAGTCACTTGGGAGACGAAAAGAAGCGTGGGATGTAGCCAGTCAGGAGTGAAAGAATACATTTTACTGCAGGTTTACTTTCATGTATTATGCATAGCCTTCAAGGTCACTGCATGATCATTTATAAGATTTTAATGAGATATCAAAGTGGAAAGAATGGAATATAATTAATGGAATCTTACTGAAAAGACAGACAGGTATAATAAAAGCCTCCAAATATAATGCAGTCTTCCAAATTCTAGAGCTAAGTAGGAGACCAAGTATCAAAATCACACCGAGGGAGGGAGGGTTACCTTTGTTACCAAAGGCCTCTTTGTACTGCTCTTTTCAGCAGTGCAACAATCCCAAAAATTAAAGAACAGGTAGAAGTTTCTGTAAGAGAGTAATGATAGGTACTTGAGGTAGAATACACAGATCCTTTCTAAACCCAGAGGAGGTAAATGACCTATTCCAGGACTTCAAGAAGAATAGCTTCTATTAAGAATGGGTATCTTCTGTGAATCACTGGATCAGGGCATGAGGTCAGCTATCTTATGCCAGTGAGCACTCCATTCCCCAGAAGGTGTTTTGTTCAACATACAGCCAGGTTTCTTTGAAGTTAGTTTGGTTTTATATATTTTTTCAACTTGAAAAAATTGCTCAGCTCACACAAATGCTGGTTAAAATGTAGACACATAGCATAGGAAAAGTACAGATTGATGAGTACCTAGTTAACCAGAAACTTCACTCAACTGACTTGTTTTGTTTTGCATTCAACCTAGGAGAAAGAGGCAAATGGAAAGAAATTAAGCAGACAACAGGGTTTCATAAAAAGAAAAAACACACCAAAACAACTTATGAGGTATGTCCTGAGGATTGATATCCATGCTACTAAATTTTTTAGATCTTTATACCCACATTTCTGTTCAGGGAGAACTGATGTTAAAAATAATGATCCCCAGGCCCAGAGGATTTTGAATTCTTTCATGATTCATCAAAGGAAAATAGATTCCATTCAGCACACTCTTCTAACTAAAGCAGGAATGTATAGTATGGTTTAGAAAGATTTTATAGCTGAAAATATTGGGGGAAAATATCTCTCTCCGGTTAATCACTTAACCCCAAAATCTAGATATTTAATTCCTTAAACATTCGGATAATTTCATTAAACCCCAAATTTTGTCTTTAAATGCAGGTTGTTTAGTGTGAGTATGAATTTCTTTTTAGGGTAATAGCAAAGAATGGAGACCTCATCTAAATTTTTTCTTGGGTATTACCTGCCGGAAAGTTGCTTTGTAAAACATTTTTGTCACCTGGAAAATATTGGCAGCTGTACTTACCTAATAGCCAACAATTTAGGCAATTTCATATGTATGTAAGTATGTGCGGAGGGAATGGGACACAGCTAAATCATTTATATTGAAACTATACCACATATTGGTTGGCTAAATGACTAAATTTTTCACTCTTTGGTAGTAGTAGTTTTGAAGTCAGAGAGAGAAGATCTTATGTACTTGTAGGGCTGCCATAAACCAAAAAGAATGTTAGTATTTTGAGAAATGTTCCTTTATTGGTCGTGAAAAAAATGCAATAAAATCATTCATTTACTGATGATCCAGGAATTTTTATGTAAATGTCTCACAATGCTTTCAAAATTGTATTTTCCTCTTCTGGTTTAATTATAAAGAAATTAGCCCTGCTTGAAAGATACTCAGACAATCAGATGAAAAGGAGAAAAAAACTTTAGTTCTGCAAATATTTTATTACACAGCATTTGGATATTAAGAAATAACTAGAAATAGTGGTCATATATTTTAAATTTTCACCAAGATAATTGAGCTCATTTAATCATCAGTAGATAAGTTAATAGATTGGTTAATATCAGTGAAAAATTTGGGATAAAATTTTGTCTCTAATTCCTGTTCAACACTGGGGTAATGAGAATGTGCTACATTTTTTAGGTGCACTATTACACAAGTAGTTACTAATAAGTCTTCTTCAATCTGTAGCCACAAATACTAGTAACACCATTCACATTTTCTCCCAGCTATGACTGAACAAAATTTGGTATGGAGGGGTGGTAAACAAATAACCGTTTTTTAATTTAATCAACCACCTTAGACACAGGAGATAAAAATAATTTAAAATTCATGAAGAAACCATCTTCCCATTTTTAAAAGGTTAAGTTCCCCTAAGCTATGAAAGAAAAACACCCTCTGAAGACCTGGGGAAGCAGTAAACACTGGTGGTAAGTGACAGGAATTGATCCTCCTTGGCTGTGCCTGTCATGTCTCTAAATTTTATTTCCACCATCTCTAGAAGGCTATGAAAAGAGAGAGTGGGTGCCGGACTATGGCCCGAGGGCTTGGTACCTGGGTCTCTGACTTTTCCTCAATTAGGAGGCCTCCCTGCCTGAAGGAGAGACATGCTGACTCTCTGACTGGGGTATGGACAGTTGCAAGGTATTGATTAGCCATAATGTGAAGTCAAATCTGAATAAGAAAGACCTTCATCGGAGACAGCATGCCCTCTAAGTCAAGGGTCCAGAGATTTTGATGAGCTCTGTTTCCTTTCCGAGAGAGAGAGAGAGAGAGAGAGAGAGAGAGAGAGAGTTCCAGTTTCCTTATAAAGGCTCTCTTGATAAGAAAGTCCAGTGGACCTTCTGTCAAAAAAGCTGAGGCTTCAGATTTGACAGGCACTTGTTAGTTTTTCATCCTGGATCACTCAACATTCAGAGAAGAGAAGAAAAGAAGATTGCTAATATTGCTGAGTGCTACGAAAGTCAGCCTTGCATTTGTGCTAGGAAGCTTCAGCTTCCTTCCTCCACATTAAGAAAACACAAACCCTACCTGGTGTGGAAGGTCTTTTTCTACAATGCTGGCCTCACTACAACACAGTACATAGAACACTCACTAAATAAAATACTATTTAGATCATGAACAACCAAAATACAGCTTTTAGTTGAATTTAAAAAATTATTTCTCTTTCAAATAATACCTTTGCGTCTCTTTATGTATCCTTTATTTTGACTTTTTTCATTAAAAACATATTGATGTCTTCTGTTTGTACTATGTTTTTAAGGCAGTCCCATGCGTCATCTACCTTGGGCCTTTATAACAGTCATGTGAAGTAGAAGGTCCAGGGGTCATTATTCTTTTTTTTTTTTTTTTTTTTTTTGTGATAGATTCTCACTCTGTTGCCCGGGCTAGAGTGAGTGTCGTGGCATCAGCCTAGCTCACAGCAACCTCAAACTCCTGGGTCAGGCGATCCTTCTGCCTCAGCCTCCCGAGTAGCTGGGACTACAGGCATGTGCCACTATGTCCGGCTAGTTTTTTTTTTTCTATATATTTTTAGTTGTCCAATTAATTTCTTTCTATTTTATAGTAGAGACGGGGTCTCGCTCTTGCTCAGGCTGGATTTGAACTCCTGACCTTGAGCGATCCACCCGCCTCGGCCTCCCAGAGTGCTAGGATTACAGGCGTGAGCCACCGCGCCCGGCCCAGGGGTCATTATTCTTATGGGAAGAATGCAGAAACAAAGATATATAGAGAGACTGTAAGATTGTTCAAGATCATAAAGATAACGTTAGCATCAGGATTAGAACTTAAGCATCCTGTCTCCTACCCTGGCTTTCTTATTCTAGAACCAGAATTTAATCATCCTGACTCCCAAATGATCCATTTCCAGAGTCATGACTGAATGCTGTCTGGGTTACCTCATTCTAGAATTGCCATACTTTAATAACCTATTCTTTAATAACCTATTCAGCAATTACTGTTTTATCTCTAAAGTTATCAAGGATAGAAACAGTGTCTTCTGCATCCTCTTTTCACTTTCCCATTACTGCTGGAGACTAAACAAACTCATGCCTCCTAGGAATGGTCTCCCTTTCTTCCAGTAGTCCATTAACATGCTTACATGTATTCATTCAATCACCTGTTCTTCTGGATTTTAATTTTCCTATGTTTCAGGGCAATGTTTATCTTAGTCACTGTTATATGCCCTATCTAGCATCCTGTCTGACCTTGAGCAGTTGTTCAATAAATATCAGTCACAGAAATAAACAAACAGATGAATGAATAGAAGTGCCAGAGACCAAAAGGAGTACCATTAGCATATTGGACACTATTGCTAGAGCTCTCTATAAATTAACAGAATACACTCTGCGACAACTGCCGCCTTTGTCAAATTTTAGAGAACTTTATTAGAAGTCCAGGAACTGTCATCAGAGCCTAGGCTCCCTATGACAGCAGTCATGTTCCTGTTCACTTTTGTATCCTCAACTACCTGACACAAAGGAGGCACACAATAAGTACTTGTTGAAATGACTGCAAAAGGCAAATTCTTTCTATTCTTTTCCCCGCTCTGTTTCTAAAATACATGACAACATTAGAAAGTAATATTTGAGTACTGCACGCTATGCACTTAATGGGCACGATTGCTTTTATTTCTCAAATAATCCCAAGGCATAGGTACAGTTATTATCTCCATTGTAGAGACTAGTAAAATGAAGCTCAGAAAGTTCATATGACTTGCCCAGAGTTGGTAAGTGGTGTGTGTTGGTAAGTGGGGCCAGTGTTCTGACCCAAGTCAGATTCCAGGGTGAGCATTTTTAACTACTCTGTTAGTCTGCCTCTTGGACTCATTGCACTGCTTTCTTTTTGACGAGAAATAGTAGCAAAGAGTTATATAGTACTATGTGCTAGCTATTGTTCTGAACACATTGCATGGGTCCATTAATCTAATCCTCGTATCTCCTCACATCAACCTTCTAACGTAAATTATATTATTTTACTCATTGTGCTGACAAGACAAAGGAGGCCCAGAGAGTTTAAGCAACATGTCTCAAACCACACAGCCAATAAGGACAGAAATAAAAAAGGAACTAAGAAAGGCTTTCTGACCCTAAAGTCAATGCTTTGAACCACTTTGGAATACTAATACTGTCTCTTGATGAAGTTTGAGTAATAGTTAAGCTTTTCTTTAATCCATAATACTTAGCCCCTAATAGTTAGAATTTCCTTAGCATGCATAACCTATGTCTCTCATTTGGTACTTACCCCAAAGTGTGGTAATGTTTCTCTTATAATGTCCAATCTCTCCTACTAGATTTTAATCTTTAGAGGAAAGGTGGCTGTCAGATCCCAAATCCTTAGCTTCAGAATTAAAGTACTGGTCCAGAGATATTATGCTATACACATAACACAAACTAACTTATAAAAATGATTTGCATGCATTAATTTAGTGCAGTTGAAAATTTCTATTATAATACCCAGAATATAGAAAGTAGAATCAAGATATTGTTAAGTGTAATTAAAGGTTAAAACTATTTTAGACATATCTAGGTGATGACTTCTTAGAGATTTCCAATGTAACTTTCATATTCACCAGTATGAAATTCTAGTGTTATAAGTGAAATTGTTATTTCCTTCTAACAACATATGTCTCATTCTAGGAATTAACCACTGGAAATGTGTGTCAAGCTCTTAAAAATATAAAAAGAGAATGATAAGAAATTTAAAAAGTTTTTTAGTATATATATTTATGCTTCTTGAAAAGTAGCAAATATACTGCCTGATGTTTAAAAGCATAGAAGTACTTCCCAAACACATGTTGAAATACATTTGATGTTAGACTCTCCTTTATCAGACTATAATGTCAGACCATTTATGGCTCATGGGAGATACTGACAAAGTCCTCATGCTTTGCCTGAAACCTTCTATCTGTCTTTATTTATACAAAGCATCTTTTACCACAATGTTTTGCAAAACTTATCTTCCCAGACGTTAACCCAATGATAATGCATGGAATGTCAGTACAAATGTCAATTTACATTTGTTTCTATTTGAATTGATACCAAGAAACACTTTCAAAAGGAAATCTTTGAGTTTTTAAAGCTTCCTTGGCTATCGCTAGTTTGACAATCAATAAGACTTGTTGGTCCACATTGTCTGGGTTGGCTTTGTTAGTTGCCTAGTAAAGAGACTTCAAGAGTATCCAAATATAATAAATTTTATATTATGAAATCTATTACAGTAGCTCAGTGGTTCTCAACTGAGAGTGATTTTGTTGCCCAGGGGATATCTGGCAATGTCTGGAGACATTTTTGATTGTCAGAACGAGGGAATGCTACTGGCATGTAATGGGTAAGAAGGCCAGGGATGCTGCCAAACATCCTACAACGTATAGGATACTGCCTACAACAAAGACTTAGCTGGTTCAAAATGTAGTAGTGCCATGGTTGAGAAACTCTGCCTAACTTAAGGCCCTCTCTATTAAAAGGGCCAGTTCCCTTGAAGCAGGGAATACTAATACTTTCAATGATATCAGTCATTTATGAAAAGATACAATGCAGAAATAAGAGGCTGAAGGCTAAAATGGGTAGCACTTTTCTTTTTCTTTACACACAGCTTTAATTATAGTCTAGAAAATAAAGAATAAAGGTGACTATGCATGTAAGGACATTATACAAACATGCAATTGGATAATAGCATTGTATAATCAGAAATCAGTATAAAAATGTTTGAGACCATGTTATGGCCCTTAACAATCTGACTTGTATCTACCATTCTAAATTTTTCTTCCATTTCTCTCCTTTGTGCTTTCTACTTTCCAACCTAAAAACATGCTATGAATTTGATTGCCTCCACTCTGGCTTACATTTCTTACTCCTGCTTGAAATGTATTTAACTTTCCTTTCTGCTTATTTATATCAGGGATGGCAAAGAATTTTGCCTTGCAGGCCAATTCTAACCAAATGCAGTGGGTTATTGGTGTGTTGAGAAGGATTCTGAGGCTCAGTCTGAGCTTAATAGGAAAGACTCTACCCTGCCTACCTATGTCTAGTACGGGCTGGAAAGATTTGTGGCTCAACCATGGCCAAACTTTTGCCATCCCAGATTTAATGTTTCAGGGCTCATTATAATTTCATGAAGTCTTCCCTACCTAAATCAACTGTCTTCTAAATTTCCATAATATTCATAGCCTATATCTCTCATTTAACACATAATCTGAAGTGCCTGTCTTGTAGTGTCCAATTTCTCTAAATATAGTGTAAGTTTCTGAAGAAATGATGGTTTCCAATGTAAAATCCCCAATCCTTAGGTTAGGAGTTGATGTCTGTCATGAATAAAGAAAAATGTGGTCTGTATACACAATGGAATACTATTCAGCCTTAAAAAAGAAGAAAGTTCTGTCATTTGTGATAACATGGAAGAATCTGAAGGACATTATGTTATGTGAAATAAGAAAGACACAAGAAAATAAATATCTAATCATCATACTTACATGTAGAATCTAAAAAATTAAACTCATAGTAGCAGAAAGTAAAATGGTGGTTGCCAGGGGATAGCAGGAGGAGATTGGGGAAATGTTAGTTAAAGGATATAAAATTTCAGTTAGATAGGAGGAGTAAGTTCAGGGAATCTATTGTACAACATGGTGACTCTGATTAATAATAACATATTGTATACTTAAAATTTTCTAAAAGAGCAGATTTTAAGTGTTCTCACCAAAAAAAAAAGTATGCAAGGTAATATATGTGATAATTATCTTGATGTAACCATTCCATAATGTACACATATTTGAAAACATCATGTTGTACACCATAAATGTATACATTTTTAATTTATCAGTTAAAAAAATAGTTAACTCCAACCCAAATCTGAGCGACGTGGGGGGTCACTGTGGAGGGGTGGGATATGCTTGAAGAGTAGTTGGGGAGCGGAATTAAGGGTCTCAATAGGGGAAAGGAATTCCTCAAAAACTGATTCATGTGATTAACTATACACCTCGGTAAATTCTCTGAAAATCATTTAATTGTACACTTAAAATGGAGTGTTGGTTGTACGTAGATACAGTTGGAGCACTAGGTATGTACTCTATGGACTACTTTGACAGAGTAGATTTTTAAATGTAACAAGATAAGTCAACTTGAGTGGTAATATATTTTGGGAAATCAGCTCACTATATATTGTGACTGTAAACATTATACTGTAAATGCTTTGTAGTTTTTCCCCAATAAAAAAAAAATTATCTGCAGTGTAATTCACTCTATTTTAGCATAAACTTCCTCTACAACATAGAGTTTTTAGGCTTTAAATTTTTAAAAATATTTTTTATGTGTTCAGAACAGAGGGCTCCACTCATTTCTTAATATTTTGTATAAACTTCTGTATTATTTAATTTTAGCTTTGAAAGAACTGGAGTATGCACAGAATTATGAAGAATTTGAAACAATCACCACCCAGCTTAAGACAAATAAACTTGCCTGGACACACCCTGTTACCGTCTGCCTCAAATCTAGTTACTATGTGTCCAATAGAATCTTCTGTAAACTGAATTATCTTTATCCTATTTGATATGTTTGTTATCTGATTCTAGGAATTTTTTTTTCTTTTTCTAAAAAGATCATCATCAGTTATCTCTTCAAATAGTATTTCTCCCCTATTATTTTCTTTTTTCTTTTAAAAATCTGAATATACATATATATTAGTTCACCTCACTGTAGTCTCCATACATCTTTATGTCTCTTTAATATCTTTTATTCTTATGTTTTTCTGTGATTGAGTATTTTCTAAAAATTCACCTTCTTATTTACTAATCTGTTAACTATAATCTCATATTTAACTTTTTTAAATACCTTAAATAATATTTTGAAGCATTATTTACATGCAAAAAATTACCCATTGAGGTTATACAAGTTGTTGAGTTATGATCGTAAGTCATCACTACAATAAACACCACATAAAATATATCATCCCCAAATTTTCTCAGGTTTCATTCTATTCAATATCCTTTCTACACTAGACTCAGAATACCATTGATCTGCTAGTATGCATCTTGTAGAATTTCATATACAAGGAATCAGACTACATTCACGCTTTTGTCTGTCTTCTTTCATTAATATATCAGTTATAAGATATATCTGTGCCACTGTATGTGTCAATAGTTCCTTTTTACTGCTGATATTACAAAGTGTGTTTATTCTCCTGTTGATAAAAGTAACACATGACAAAAATGCATCAAGACCCACTCATTAGAATGGCCATCATTAAAAAAACTGATATTGCCAAGTGATGATGTAGCCGTGTAGTCACTGGAATTACTGTATCAGTGGTGAGAATGCAAATTGCACAATCATTTAACCAAGTGAAATAAAAACATGCATGTGTATGTATATATGCTTGAGAATATATTTACAAATATGCATACATATGTATGAGAATATTTACAGTAATATTTCTTATAATGGCTAAAAACTAGAATCAATTAGGTTTTAAATGTAATTATTTTTAACTACTAGAAGTAATATTTAATTTCAAAGCTTTTTTATTCCTTGATGATATTTTGTTTATTACTCAGATTTTTAGTCTTTCTTTTCATTATAAATTATTTTTATTAACTTATTTTATCTTTCTGATAATTCTAAGTTTGAAGGCCTTAGGTGTCAATTTGTCACATTTCATTTTGTTGTTGACTCTTAAGCTCTGTTGACAGGATGCCATAAGGTATATCTGAAAGTGTCCCCATCTGCTGGATGCCCCATGAACATATATTGGACCACCTTATTCTAATAGGACTAATTTATGTTAATCTTCAAATAATGTAGGTGATATATATTTTATGCAATAATTTGCCTGTGGCTAGAACAGTTATTTTAAATTCACAAAGGACTGTTTTATTATTTTACTTTACTTTTTAACCAACAGTCCAAATTAAGAAATAATTTTTTTTCTTCCTTTCCTGATGGCTAGAATATTTTCTATCTCTGTTGTCCTCAAGCCCCAGGTCATGGACTGATATTGGTGGTCCATGGCTTGTTAAGGACCAGATCAGAGAACTCCCCCTGCTCCTTTGGAAAAATTGTCTTCCATGAAAAATGAAACTTAGGAAGTGGGGGGAGGGTGCACAGCCAGAGATGAGTCACCAGTGAAGATTCATCTGTGTTTACCGCCACTGCTCCCATCCCCATCATTGACATCACTGCCTGAGCTCTGCCTTCCCCACCTCATCTTCCTCCTAGCCTCTCAAATTGTTGTGAAAAATTGTCTTCCATAAAACCAGCCCCTAGTGCCAAAAACGTTTGGGATGGCTGTAGTCTAGCTAACTTTTCTTTAAGTGTGTAACATTTGGAGTGTTCTGTTTTTATGTGGGAGTCTGAATTTCAATTCTCTGTCTTGGTTAGTTGGACTTAAGTATTTGTGTTCTGTAACCTTTTTGCTCATTAAAGCCCAATTCCTTAGGTCCCCAAATTTGGAAAATGCCCCAAGATCACCTGTACTTCAGTATCAATTTACTATTTGGTTTTTAGCTCACTCTTTCCTTTAGGGGTCTGAATGTTGTCTTCACTTTTTGGTAAATTTAAATTAGTATTTAAAAGTATGTTTGTTATGTAAATCAAGCATTTACAGTATTTTTAAGTTTTAATTCTTTAGAAAAAGAGGTTTTCACACTATTCTTTGACATAAGATATAACTTTCGACTCTTTTCTAAATTTAGATCTTGATAAAATATATTATTTGTTCATGACTATACTCTTGGTATAAGTAAGTATGATTTTTAGTTGTAGTAAATTAAAATTGGGCTTGGCCATACAATCTGATTTGATTAGTGGAATGTGAATAAACATGTTACACATCACATTTAAGAAAACACTTTCAATGCATTTGAGTGGTGGTGCTGCTCCTTCTTCTTGAGTCCTAGGAGGAGATAATACATAGAAAGATTGGAAGAGCTGCATCTGAAATACAAGCAATCAGGAAATGTTTGTTGCTATTGGACACAAGCTAATCGGGATTTCATGTTGTCATGGCAAATGTTGTGTAATATCTCAAGCAGTCTGGCTTTTATTCCATGTTAGTTCTTGTTTCTCTTGCTATTGGTAAGACTGCTAGAATGCTTTATGGACTGCCTCCATTTTTGCTAAAAAATGAAAATCTTTATGCTTAATTCCTCAAACAAAAAATGTCTATGCTTTCAAGTTTTCTCAGTTTCCCAAGTTTCTAAACGAATGATTACATGGCTCTTTTCATTCCTTCATGCACACAATCATCAAAATGGTCTTTTAAAAAAAATTTCAAATAATATTTTATTTTTTCACTCTCTCTCAAATACTTCTTTATACCTTAAGCAAAGGTATTATAAATTCTTACACTATTCATATGGTATAGGTACAAAAAATGAGGAAATAATTAAAGATTTTCCTGAACTTTTGAATCCTAACAGAAAAAGTACCAAATAGGCCAAAAGAAAAAATCATACAAGATATCCCACACACTCTGTGCTACCAAACTAGACAAGCAGAGGGCAAACACCATAGTAATGTGTAACAGACGGAGAAATAGGAAAACTCTGGGTCTGAATACAACTAAGGCTCTACATATAACTAGAATGAAGGACATACTGAACATTTCAATATCTTAAAATTGACCAAGAGGACATTTGTTACCAGGAGAGATGGGGAAGAGAGCAGAAGATTTTTGTTTTCACTTATTTATTTAGATTGCCATGTTATTGTTTAATATCACTTATCAATCATTTAAACTGTTATATTTTTAAAAACATCATAAATCTGTAGAAGTAATAGCCATATTTGTGTTCTATAATACATGGTATAATGCCCACAGTGTCAGGATTCACCGGAGATTTGTTTTAAAAATTTAGATTCTAGGACCCTACTGTAGACTCACAATCAGGATCATTTTGCGTGAAATTCAATAATATCATTTAAAATTATTATAAGTGATACTACTAATGAGAGAGAATGTATATGGAATATCCAACGTTCCAGAGAGTAGAGAATTTTTCCAGGATAATCAGCTCATTTCTATCTGTCTCTGTTTCCCCAATTCTTAGTTGTCTTTGCTGAGAACAAGAGAAACCAACAAAAGCTTTAAGCAGACACATGGTGCTGTGGTGATAAGTATTTTGAGATACTTGAAATGTAATTTAATTTTTCCTACATGATATTTGCTGAGTTCTGCAGCTAGTGCAGGAAGCTAGGCAAAATGTCTTCTGAAGTGTAGAATGAAGTCTCCCATTCCAGTGGATCTTAGAAAACACGTGGAGGGACAGAGTTTACCTAAAACACAAGGTCATAGTCCCTGTCAAGAGGTTTGTTAAATTGTGAAGCTGAATGTGAGGGAAGCAAAAGCATTCAGCCCAAAACCATTAAGTTGTAGGACTGTATCTCTTGCTATCTTTCAGGACTGGGGCGACCCAGACATACTCAGCCTTCAGTCAGTAAACTGATGAACCACATCTAGGGAATAATGCGTGTGACTCATAGGTAGGCTGAGTAATGCTAAAACTGTGACCAAATCCTAAATCCCTGAAATGATTGACATAATCAGCCCCTCATTTTATTGGCCTAATCAAGAAAAGGGAAACCCTTTCTGGCTAGAGATAACATAATCAGGAGCTTTTTAGTTTATGCATAATAAGTCAATCAAAAATTATTGGACATTTGTAAAGATTATATTTCTTATAATAAATAGAAAAAATATAATGGAAACAGGGAATATTGCTATTAGCTTTATCAAAGAAGGAATTTATGACTTAAAAGTTACTAGGAAAAGGAAAAACTGGGCAAAATAGTGAAAATATGGAGAATTTCACTATTTTTAGAGTGGAATTTATATAAATTAATCAAATGAGTGTACTAAAATTAAATTAAGAATCCAAAAGATAAGGTTAATGGCATATTGAACATAAAGCAGAACAGAGTTTTAGTGAACTGGAAATAGGTTACTGGAAACAACTGAACTAAAACACAAAGACAAAAAAATGTAACAATATAAAAGACATGTAAGGCATGCTCAAAGCTTCTAATATATATATACACACATATATAAAATAAGGAACATATAAAATCATGAAATAGAGAATAACTAAAAATAAGAAAAGAACAAAGAGGCTTATAAAACTGATATACTGATAAAACATGAAATATGGTAGTCATAAATTCAACTGCATGAGTAATTGCATTAAATATAATTTGAGTAAATTCTTTATGTAAAAGACTAATATTTTCAAACTTTATTAAAAAAAAACCCTAACTATTTCCATATCCTTACAATAGTGAATTGTGCTGCCATAAACATTCGGGTGCAGATGTCTTTATCATAGAATGTCTTATGTTCTTTTGGGTAAATGCCTAATAATGCTATTGCTGGATCGAATGGTATTTCTATTTTTAGTTCTTTGAGGAATCTCCAAATTCTTTTCCACAAAGGTTGCACCAGTTTGCAGCCCCACCAGCAGTGTGAAAGTGTTCCTGTCTCTCCACATCTTTGCCAGCATTTGTTGTTTTGGGATTTTTGATAGAAGCCAATCTCACTGGGGTTCGGTGGTATCTCATTGTGGTTTCGATTTGCATTTCTCTAATGATTAGAGATGTTGAACATTTTTTAATATGTTTGCTGGCCATTATTCTGTCTTCTTTGGAAAAGTTTCTGTTCATTTCCATTGCCCATTTATTGATGGGGTTGTTTGATTTTTTCTTGTTAATTCTTTTGAGTTCTAGGTAGATTCTTGTTATCAGACCTTTGTCTGAAGTGTAGAGAGCAAATATTTCCTCCTGTTCTGTAGGTTGTCTATTTGCTCTAGTGATAGTTTCTTTGGTTGTGCAGAAGCTTTTTAATTTGATCAGATCCCATTTGTTTATTTTTGTCACTGTGGAGATTGCTTTGGGGGTCTTCTTCAAGAATTCATTGCCTGGGCCAATGCCTGAAAGGGTCTTCCCAACATCTTCTCACAAGATCGGAAGAATGGGCTCCACATGTACTCGCCATCATAGTGGTACTGACTGATTAACATTATGAAGCTCACGTGGTGGTGGTGTTCACCAGGGATCTGGGGATTGGAGGGGTAGATCCACATCTGAAGGATGCGGTGAGCATTGTGGAGGGGTGGGGCATACCACTAACCCATGCTAGGGGGAGGCAAAGATACAAAATGTGACCCAAAAAATGCTGAGTAAAGAAATTAGAGACAAAATTCCCATATTATATAATTCCACTCATATGAAATGTCTAGCAAAGGCAAATCTATAGAAACAGGGAGCAGATTAGTGGGTCCCTGAGTTGGGGATGGGAATTAGGGCTTTTAATAGGGGGAAGGAAATGTTCCAAAAATAATTTGTGGGAATGGCTGTACAACTTAGTAAATTTACTAATAATCATTGAATTGTACACTTAAAATGGATGAATTGCATGGTATGTAAATTATACTTCAATAAAGTCATTTTTTAAATTAAAAAAAAACCTAACTATAAGCTGTTTGCAACAATTTAGGACAGGAGAAGGAAAGTGAAAAAGAAGCAATTATTTTTTTTATAAATATCTAACAGTGAAACTCAGAGATTACATTCAGAGATCCAAATACCTCAGTTTATTCTGGGCAGGATAAATAAATATGTCATAATAAAATGGTATGAAACTAAAAATTAAAAACAAGAGAAATAGCTTTCAACATTGTAACACTATGACTGACAGTTGATTTCTCACAAAAATATTGGAAGACAAGAAGCAATGTAACAATTGTATTTAAAATGCTAAAAAGAAATAACTGACAATCTGCATTGCTATACCTAAAATTCAAGGAGATTAATGACATGCTTTATCCAACAGCAGCAGAGAGATTTGTATTAGCAAAACTTCTCTACAAGAAATTCTAAAAAAATAATTACTGAGTTAGATGGAAATAATTTTAGTTAAAAAATGGAAATGTAGGAGAGAATTAAAATCCTGAAAAGTTTAAATAATTTTATGGATATATATAATTATTTACTGCATGAAATATTAATTATGGTATAAAATATACAAACAACAGTGGTAAAAATGATGGAAAGGGAGGATAAAAATACCTGATAAGCTGAAATGACAGAAGTGTCAAAAACTAATAAAATCAATAATATAATCTGTGTTAAATCAAAAACGTGTTTTGGAATCTTTAGGTAATTACCTAAAAATTTATTGAAAGGAACATGTAAAATCGTGAAATAGAGAACTAAAAATAAGAAAAGAAGAAAGAGGTTTTAAAAATTGATATACTGATAAAACATGAAATGTAGTAGTCATAAATTCAACTGTATGAGTAATTACATTAAATATAATTTGAGTAAATTATTTATGTAAAAGACTAATATTTTCAAACTTTATTTTAAAAAACCTAACTATAACCTATTTGCAAGAGATCTACAGGTTTCTATAAGGTATTATAAATATAAGGATATTGCATAAAGATAAAAGGAAAAGATGAAAAGAAATATAATTTGCAAACAGATAAAAAAAAGCTAATGTAGCAGTTCTAATATTACACAAAAAGACATTAAAGCAAGTAACATTATCAAAGATAAGAATTGCATGCTCAACATTATCTTAGAAGCTTTTATTCTTTGCAGGAATTTCTTAAGTTACTTGGATATTTTGTGATAATTAGTTTAATTAACACTATCATGAAATGCACAGATATATTAGTAGAGCACAAGTAAACTGCAGTATTTCACACTACACCAAAAGACAAATTAACGATTGTCAAATAATTCACATTGTGCAACTCCCTCTCTCCCTTAGGCTCTCTCATGACACACAAATTCCTAACACATAGACCAAGTGACCATAGAGTAAAAATTAATGATAATTAGTAAATCCATATTTCCCTCAGGAATATAGCATTTCTTTTAAGAATTCAAACTAAATGATTCAATTGGAACAAAGTTTAAGAACTGGCAAAATGAATCCATATGTATTTAGAAGTCAGTATACTGGGTTACCCAGAATATTGGGTTACCCAGTAGATATTGTTGAGGATTTTTTTCTCTGAATCAGGCTGAATGTATAGTTTGTGAATATTTTCTTCCATTCTGTAGGTTGTCTATTTACTCTATTGATTATTTCCTTTGCTGTATAAAACCTTTTAATTTAATTCAGTCCAATTTATATATTTTTGCTCTTACTATATTTGCCTTTGAGGTCTTAGTCATAAATTCTTTATCTAGGCCTATGTCTAGAAGAGTTTTTTCTATGGTTTCTTCCAGAATTTTTATGGTTTCAGGTTTTATGTTTAAATTTTTAGTCCATCTTGAGTTAATTTTTGTATAGGACAAGAGATAGGGATCTTGTTTCATTCTTTTGTATGTGGCTATCCAATTTTCCCAGCAATATTTATTGAATAGGGTTTCCTTATCCCAGCTCATATTTTTGCCTGATTTGTCAAAAATCAGTTGGTCAGAGCTGTATGGCTTTATTTATGTGTTCCCTATTTTGTTTCTTTTGTCTATGTCTCTACCTTTATACCAGCACCAGGAGTTGCTTTGGCTACTATAGTCATGCAGTATAAAGTCAGATAATGTGATGTTTCCACATTTGGCCTTTTTTGCTTAAGATTGTTTTGGTTTGGGGGGCTTTTTTATTCCATACAAAGTTTAGGATTATTTTTTCTAGATCTGTGAAAAATGATGTTGGTATTTTGATGGGAATAACATTAAATCTGTAATTTACATTGGGCAGTATGGACATTTTAACAAAGTCGATTCTTTCAATCAATGAGCATGGGATGTTTTTGCATTTGTTTGTGTCACCTATGAGTTCTTTCATCAGTGTTTTGTAGGTCTCCTCATAAAGGTCTTTCACCTCCTTGGTTAAGTATATTCCTAGGTATTTTATTTCCTTTGTGGCTATTGTTAATGGCATTCTATTCTTGATTTGACTCTCAGCTTAACTGTAATTAATATATAGAAATGCTTCTGTTTTGTGTACATTGATTTTGTAATCTGACACTTTGCCAAATTTATTTATAAATTCTCGGAATCCTTTTGTGGAATCTTTGCAGTTTTCTAGACATAAGATCATATTGAGTGAAAACAGGGATAATATGACCTCCTCTTTCTTGATTTATATGCCCTTTATTTCTTTCTCTTGCTTGATTTCTCTGGCTAGGACTTCCATTTCTATATTGAATAGAAGTGATGACAGTGGGCACCCTTGTTTTATTCCAGTTTTTAGGTGTAATGCTTTCAGCTTTTCCCCATTCAGTATGATGTTGGCTGTGGGTTTGTCATACATAGCTTTTATTATTTTTAGTATGTTACTTTTATGCCTAGTTTTTATTATGAAAGAGTGCTCAATTTTGTTGAATGCTTTTTCTACATCTATTGAGATGATCATATGGTCTTTGTTTTTATTTCAATTTATGTGGTAAATCACATTTTTTGATTTGTACATATTGACCCATCCTTGCACGCCTAAGATGAAACCCACTTGATTATGGTGAATTATCTTTTTGATGTGCTGCTGATTTTGGTTGGCTTGTATTTTGTTGAGGATTTTTCCATCTGTGTTCATAAGGGATATTGTTCTGTAGTTTTCCTTTTTTGTTGTCTCCTTTCCTGGCTTCAGTATCAAGGTGATACTAGCTTCAAAGAATGAGTTAGGGAGAATTCCTCCTTCTCACTATTATGGAACAGTTTCAGTAGAATGGATGCCAGTTCTTTGTAGATCTGGTAGAATTCGGCTATGAATCTGCCTGTGCCAGGGCTTTTATTTTGTTGTTGGGATATCTTTTATTACTCTTTCAATCATGCTACTGATTATTGATCTGTTCAGGATTTCTATTTCTTACTGATTCAGACTTGGGAGGTTGTGTATCCCCTAAACTTTATCCATTTCCTCTAGGTTTTCTACTTTGCGTGTATAGAGGTTTTGGTAGTATTCAGAGATGATATTTTGTATTTCTGTGATGTGAGTTGTGATGTCTCTTCTTTCATTTCTGATTGAGCTTTTTTGAGTTCTTTTTCTTTTATTTCTGGTCAATCTAGCCAGTGGTCTATTGATGTTTATCTTTTCAATGGACCAACTTTTTGTTTCATTGATTCTTTGTATTCTTTTTGGTTTCCATTTCATTTAGTTCTGCTCTGAGCTTTGTTATTTCTTTTATTGTGCTGGCTTTGTGTTTAGTTTGTTCTTTTTTGAGGTGTGATATTAGGTTGTCAATTTGTTATCTTTCTGTATTTTTGATGTAAATATTTAAGGTTTTGAATTTTCCCCTTAAAGTTGGTTTCTCTGTATCTCATAGATTTTTGAAATATTGTGTCATATTTGCTGTTCAATTTGAAATTTTGTTTTTATTTCTGTGTTTATTTCCTGAATAATCCAAGGATAGTTCAGGAGCAGGTAGTTTAATTTCCATGTACTTGTGTAATTTTGAGAGTTTCTTTAGGAATTGATTTCTAGGTTTATTCCACTGTGGTCTGAGAAGATATGTGGTATAAGTTTGTACCCTTTGGCCATCATCTCCTTACTTCCTCCATATACCAGACCTTGGCAACCACCATTCTACTCTGTGCTTCTGTGAGTTCAATGATTATAGATTCAAAATATAATTGAGATCATACTGTATTTATCTTTCTGTGTCTGGTTTATTTCACCTGCCATAAACTCCTCCAGGCATTATCCATCTTGTCAAAAATGGTAGAATCACCTTCTTTTTCATGGCTGAATAATAGTCCATTATATTAAATACACACACATATATACACACACATGAATTTATATCTTATGTATTTTTATCCATTTATCTGCTGCTAGTCATTGAAATTATTTTCATATCTTGGCTATCATGACTAATGCCACAGTGAACATGGGGGTGCATAAATGTCTTTGAGATATTGATTTCAGTTTCTTAGGATATATACCCAAAAGAGGGATTGCTGGATCATATGGTAGCTCTCTTTTTAATTTTTTGAGGAATGTCCATACTGATTTTCATGTCTTCACTAATTTATGTTCCCACAAACAGCATGCAAGTGTTCACTTTTCTCTGTACCATCATCAACCCTTGTTATCTTTTGTTTTTCATTTTATTATTATTTTTTTTGATGAAAGCCATTCTGATCAATAATTTAGTTTCATTGTTTTGCATATGGGTTATAATATGTTTAATTAAGAAATCACTTGTGCTATTTAGATGAAATTTTGATATTAATATAAATTTCTACCTTTAATAGAAAGCTAATATACATAAGGTGACAAGTAATTTTAGATCTTGTCCTTAGGTACAGGAATTAATTATTTTTAACTATTTTTTTCTATTACCATATGTTCTTAGCTAGAAATACAGAATAAAAGGAGAAACTAAATGAAGGGTATATGGTAATACTTTTCAAGCTTTCTGAAAGTAGACCATTCATTAAAAAATATACTCACATATCCTTTGATATTCCTCCTTTAAGAGGTAGAGCTTAATTCTGTTTCCCATGAGTTTTGGCTATGCTTTGCGGCTCACTGGTGTGGAATGTGTCAGAAGTGAGTGTGACTTCCATGGTTAATATCTTAGTCTGTTCCTGCTACTGTAACAAAATATCTCAGATTGGGTAATTTATGAATAACAGAACGTTATTGCTCACAGTTCTGAAGGCTAAGAAGTCCAAGATTCCCAGTTCTTCTGCTGGGAAGTTGGAAGATTCAGTGCCTGGTGAAGGCTTGCTCTTTGCTTGATTGATGATGCTTCCTATGTTTTCTCACATGGTAGAAGAGCAAGGGGCGAGTTCTCTGGGGCCTCTTAATAAAGGCATTAAACCGGCCGGGCGTGGTGGCTCACGCCTGTAATCCTAGCACTCTGGGAGGCCGAGGCAGGCGGATCGCTCGAGGTCAGGAGTTCGAAACCAGCCAGAACAAGAGCGAGACCCCGTCTCTACTAAAAATAGAAAGAAATTAATTGGCCAACTGAAAATACATAGAAAAAATTAGCCGGGCATGGTGGCACATGCCCGTAGTCTCAGCTA